>PVLD010002001.1:0-180048 GCA_004027595.1 Dinomys branickii
AGGGATCGAGCTGTCTGTATTCTCGGGGCGCTAGGACCCAGCAAATCTTTCTCTCCGCTCCCGGCGGCGTTTGGGGCCCTCCGCGCGGCCCGCCCGACACGCGCGAAACGTGGGATTGCCGGGCGTCTCCGCCGCTAACAAGCCGATCTCTGTCGGGAGTCGCCGGGGGGCTGCGCCGGCTCGGGAGGCGGGAGGGATCAAGCGGTCCGTGCTCTCAGGGCACTAGGACCCAGTAAATCTTTCTCTCCGCTCCCGGCGGCGTTTGGGGCTCTCCGCGCGGCCCTCCCGACACGCACGAAACATGGGATTGCCAGGCGTCTCCGCCGCTAACAAGCCGATCTCTGTCGGGAGTCGCCGGGGGGCTGCACCGGCTCGGGAGGCGGGAGGGACCGAGGCCGCGCTCCCACTGCGCTTGGACCGAGCCAAGCTTCTTCCCCGCGGGGATCGTCCCTGGCTCCCAGCGTCTGGGGCTTTCCCACGTCTCACCCCGGCAGCCTGGTCCGCCCTACCACATCTCCCCCGGCATCTCAGAGAAATACGCCCAGTTTAAACTTCCCAGCCGAGGTCCTGGCATTCACGCTCGCCAAGTCTGTCTCGAGCTGGTGGTGTTTATTAAGGAGGTTCACTCCCTTGCTGCTCACCTGGTCGCCATCTTCCCCGGATCCCCCCTTCTAGATCTTTTTAAAACTAAGGCACAAAAGGAAGTCTGAAACCATACAAACTGCTCTACTTAGACCATCCTCTGTTCATTTGCTCCCTGGAGATAACAGTGATCTATTTATGTCATAGAATTTTTTATAATAGGATTATTCCAGTGCCTAGAATATAGAAAGTGCTCAATAAATGGTTAGTTTAATAGCTAATGATGGTAGTAACTCTTATTAAATTAATGCCTGGGCTTCAGAAAAAAAATGAAAATAAACCATCAGATTTTTCAATATTTTTCTTGTGTATTACTAGCAAAGTTATTCAGGGCTAAGAGAGCGAGCATGGCAGGGTGGAAATGATGTTTGACATGAGAATAACTGGACCCCAACCCTGGCTTTAGTAGCATTAGGATATGGCCTTGGCCTTTCTGGACCTGATCTTTTAGCTGGATGTAATAATGATCATATTTTGCATAGTCATTATCAGGATGGTATGTGATAAGGTCAGCTGCCCAGTCCAGTACATGACAGATGCTCAGGAATTGTCACTTCCTCTTTGTAAGCACTGACCTGCATATACACCCATGTGATGAATGGCACGAAGCTGCCATCCTTGCTTTGAGGTGTAGCCAATGGCAGGTGAAGTAGTGACCTTGAAAAACTAGAGTGAGCCCACTCATGGCAGAAGCTTGGGCTCAAGATACCTTTCACTGCACAGAAATGGTAAGGACTGATAATAAACTTAACAATTGCTTCAGTTGTCAGTACTGTGCTCTACCAAATGTTCAGTTACTTGAAATTTGTAGATGATCACAATTAGACTTTTATCGACTCTATAATCAAGTTGATTTGGGCTCAGATGATGCTTTGAGAAGAATGGGGACAATGCTTTACACTTGCATCTCCGTGGGTTCTGATTAGTGGCAGGAAGGTACCTCTGTCAAATACCAAGTCTTTGGAGGAGCTTAAACACCTGTGGTGGACTTGCAACTGGTGGCCATCTTGTCACACCCAGCTGAACTGAGTCAACATGGTGCTGGGTGTGGGAGGCCCGCCTGCGGGTTGTTGCTGTCAGCATAAGCAGCAGAATGGAAGAAGAAGAGAGGCTGTAGGGAGCTATTGGGAGCTGCTGGTTTTCCTGGAGGACCTTGTCATGCTGGCTTTCCTGATGAACTCAGCTGTTCTCATTGTTGAAGGAGTTCAGAACAGTACTGTTGCTGAGAACGGCTTTGGTTCATGTTGGGGGAGCTCTGGTGCTCACTTCGAACATAGCTTTCTAGCTCCAGAGAGGAAGATGGTGCACTGTTCAGTCTCCTAGAGAAGCTTGCTGCGTTGGCTTTCCTGATGGGAACTCGGCTTTCCTCATCACTGGAGGAGCTCAGGACCTCACTGTTGCTGAGGATGGCTGTGGTATATTTCAGGAGAACTCTTGGCTCTTACTTTGAGCATCACTTCCTGGCTCCAGTGTAGATTCCCTTAGCCTGCTAGCACAGATCCTTCATCCCATTGGCACAAACTTTCTAGCTTCTACTACTGACCTTTGGGCCTTCCCAGTACAGATCCGTGAAACAGGCCTGCATGAGATATTGTCATGGGCTCTAGGCCTCCAGTTGGACTTGTGGGAGGCATTGTTATGGGCTCTAGGTCTTCACCTGGACTCATGCAGGACATTATTGTGGGACCCAGTCCCTCAGCTGGATTCTTTGTGTGTGGACAGATTTCCTGCACTCTCTTTTGTGCATGATTCTTTGGGTGACTATTATAAATAATCTTATAAAATATATATCCTGTATCATATTGTTCCCCTTGCAAAATTCCAAACCACAACAACACCTGAAGACAAAACCCAGGCCTATGTAATAAGGTTCTCCTCCAAGCCAGAAACAGAATTCCCTTAAATATTGGAAGATCTCTCCAGTTCACTCAAATTGAGTTTGTATTGATGTAAAGTTAGTACAGTGTGATCACTCACCAGAAGGAGATCATTGAGTCCTCTGTAGCCAAGTAAGTGATCAAACACAAGGAAGTGGCGCTGGTGGTCACCCATGGTCCAGGACTCTGGGTAAGCAGCCCTGTTAGAGTTTACAGAAGCCATGTCAAAGGCTGTGGGGACAGCAGATGGCCAGAGAGAGCTCAAGGCCCATGATAGAGCATCGTGATCAGGATCCCCTGTCCTTCACCCTGGGGAAAAAGTGTGGAGAATCTTGTCGTCTTGTCTCTCTGCCCACTCCCTGGGGAAGAGAGAATGCCCAGGGCCAGAGAACAGGGGAGGCTACTGGGACTTCCCACACTGTCTCCATTCTGGTCTCAGAAACCCATTCTTTCCTCTCCGCTCTATAAAATAAGAACTGGTTTTCTCAGTGCAATATGTTATATGATGTTCTGTGAACTGTGACTACTACCAAAATGTAAAACATAGAAATTTCCCTTAATTTGGTGCCTCTGCCTAAGATAACCTAAAGTTAACAATTCAAATATACTTCTGGAATTTTTCTTCATCATTTCTGTGTATGTTTGTACATGCATAATTAATAGAATATATAACTTTTCTGTTGCAAAAATGTCACTTTAAAATACATACATTCCCAGATATGCTTTTTCACTTAACATTATAGATGTTCAATAAATATTTATTGTATGAATAAGCCATAATTTATAATTCAGGACTTTTGGGCTGTTTACAAATAGCTGTTCAACAAACATGATTATATATAAAAGATATGATTGAAATGCTTATCTATAACACATAGAGGAACATAAGCATACTTGCATATAATAAATAAATATATACAGTACATATATAATTATACTAGTAAAACATGCATGCAGTATAGAGGTGTTTAGGGTGCTCTGATGTGTTTTAGGCACGTCCCTACAATATATGTTAATAAATAATCCTCAAAAGACAATTTTCAAACCTGTGTTTTGGGACCTGTGGGAATGAAGCGCAGCCCTCCTGCCTTTGTTATGTTATGGCTAGTTACACATTTTCTCTAAGTCCTCAAAAAAGCAGATCAACTTGGTTGTGACCCAGAATTCAACAAGGCTAACAAAGGGCAACAATTATTCTTAGAAAACAAACTGCTTCAAATTCTTTTGAGAACAAGGGGGAAAGAATGATTGGACTTAGTGGGGGGTGGGGAAAAAAAGGAGAAGGAAATGGAAAACTTATTTCCCCTGCTGGTGTAGACATCCCTGTGTGAGTCCATGGTGTGGCAATTGTAGGTCATTTAAAGGACATAGCATCATGACAGATTTACCTTCCACACTTCTTCCTGGAGCTAAGCACACAGTGATTTGCTTCCCGCACAGGTCTGGAGGTCTGTCACACCTGGGTTAGTCCAAGGTAGCCTGCATACCCTATCCCTTAAAGAACATCCTCCTGTCCCTACACATTGTCTGTGAGTTTTGCTGAAGTCCACCAGTGGTACCCACAGCTTGTAAGGGAGGGCAGGGGGTGGGTACCACTACAGATTGCAAGAGAAGACCCAGGACAGCCACGGACGTCAGCTCAGTTTCACCTGGGCCTGGGACAATCATGCTGGTCCCCTGCTGAGACAGTGACTGTCATGGTGGCTGGAGCAGGGACAAAGACCCAGCCCTGTGTTCCTCACAGTGCTAGGGGGAAAAGGAAAGAGGCTTTTGTGACTTCCTTTACACACAAAAAAGTACTTAAATGTGATGTTTAGTTGTGTGAATGCAAACTCAGGCCTGGTAGGCTGAAGAGAGCAATTAGGCCAGGGACTGAGCGTGTAAAGCGGAAAGGGGTGGAAACCCACACAAAGGTGCTGCAGACGGTTCGAGGCGGAAGGGCAGCGGATATGATAGCGAGGCAGGAGTTTCAATGTGGATGAATACTAATTAGTGACATGGATATTAATGATGACAGTAATTAACAGGGGAAAGGAAGGGCTGTCACTGTCCCAGGGTGAGTAATCAATCTTGGCAGGTGATAAATAATGGTTGGGCAAGCTCAGCAGAAAGATAATCCGCTGGCTCTGGGGAGAGCTGGAGAGATGCTGGAAACCTCGCAGTCTCTAGGCAACCCACAAAAAAGAACTATTTTTCTTTGAGGGAAAAACAGGTTAAAGTCTCTCCCCTACCCCAACCCCCCAACTTGGGATTACAGTTCTTATTTGATTTCCGTTTTGTTCTTCCTATCCTAGGACAAATGTTGAACTTACGTAATTGGAGGAAATGAACACACATTCTCTCTCTCTCTCTCTCTCTCTCTCTCTCTCTCTCTCTCTCTCTCTCTCTCTCTCTCTCTCCCTCTCTCCCCCTCTCTCTCTCTCCCCCTCTCTCTCTCCTCCCTCTCTCTCCCCCTCCCTCTCTCTCTAAGAATGTGAATGAATGAGAGTGCTTTTGATTCAAGGCTTAGCTCACAGATGCCAGCCAGGCGCAGGAGTGGGGAGATGCTCACAGTCCTGCTTTCACAGTTGAATGCAGAAGACGAGAAGGCCCTGCCTGTGAAGGGTGGAACCACAGGGAGTCCGGGGAGGAAGGGTGGGCTGGGGCCGGGGCGGAGCCATACTGTGTAGGTTTACAGCCAACAGAGCCAGCTAGAAACAAAATGTCTAGCTTATTCGGCCTGCACTGGGCCTACTTCTGGCCAATGAACTTCTGGGAAATTCGATTTTTGAGAAGATGGCACTGTTCATTAGGCACTTCTGCTGGATCTATGGTGGCCTACCTGGAAATGCAGTCCCGGAGGGCGACTAGCAGATGCTCCCTCTCACATTGAAACCTCAGACTCACAGTAGGGCTCAGTTATCTGAAAATCTCAGCCCTTTCAGGCTGTTCTCCATCAAATATTCTGCCTGAGGTGACAAAGCTACCTTCAGGGGTCTGCACTGGTATAAAATGAGATCTTTGGTTGAGGAAAGTAGACTGAGAAGATGTTCAGAACTTTCCAGAACCTTGTACTCTTCCACCTCCATATCAACTGTGCTGCCATGAGAACATGGGTTCTAGGCGCCATGTTGTCAGAGGGAGGCAAACGTGGATGGGAGCATGCAGAGGGGACTCTGACCAAAACAGTGATGAGCTTCAGGCTATGTCCTGTGAGGAAACACCTGAGCAGATCCAGGCAGCTCTCATCAGGAGCGGGATGCTGATGGCTCACGGGAGGACTGGCCTCACAGGGTAATTAGGTCTGGGTTTGGATTTACTCTTCTCTTATCCAAGGGCAAAACTAAGTGCAAAGGGAAGAGGTAGGAGAGAGGCTGTGTGCTGACTGAAATTAACATTCTCTTAGGTAGGGCTGGAGGTACAGCTCAGTGGGCTAAGTGCTTGCCGCTGAGCACTAGGGCCCTGAGTTCGATCCCCGGTCCCGGAAAAAAAAAAAAAAAAAAAAAAAAAAACATTCTCTTAGGTAAAAGTGTTTCTTCTGCCCACAGGGATTAAACACCCATGAGGTCTTCAGTTGAAACTGCTTTGTTGTTGCAGGTACTGACATTGTGCAGTGGCTTATGAAGAACCTTTCGATCGAGGACCCAGGTACCTGACCTGTCTTTACCTCCTCTGCCATCGCTCACATCCCATAACCTTTAACTTCTTATGGCCCTGACAACCGGGCTGACCCCTGTGAATTCCAAGTTGTGGACTCACCCTATTTACAAATAAAATTAATTCACTTTCTCCACTGGCTATCTATCTTTAAATTTCTATCACTCTTGGAGGAAATGAGCAACGATTTAGAATGCCAAAGAGCTCAGTACAACAGCGTGTGAAATGAGATGAATTCTCGTTAGCTGCAGCAATTAAAGATAAGTTGTAGCACTGTCATTGAACAGCCTTCTAGAACCAGCTCTTAAAATTAGATTGCCTGATCCACAATTAAGGTATTTAATTATTTGCTAAGACTCCTGTTTTCTGCTTCTGCAAGAAGTGAAGGAATGGTGGTTTTTTCCAACTCTAATTGTGCATTTCAATTAGGAAAACCCTACCAGAAAAACAAAAGCAAAATCCTGGCCAATAAGGCAGCTTCAAAATTTATCCTCCCACCAGGAAATAAGCAAGAAAACTTATTTTTACAATATAATTAGGAAATGGGGGTAAGTCTCCAGAAAAATGAAATTCTAGGTACATATGCCCAATTCCTTCATGTGTCATTAGTTAATACATTTCTGAATTTATCACACACCACTTTGTCTTGCTCAACTGGGTGTTCGTGATACCTGCAAGTCAAATTTATCTTTATAATCTAATGTGGGTCCACTCTGATGTCCTTGCTAGACCCTGGGGACAGTTAGATTTATTCACCCCAAATTTAATGGCTCCAACCACCCTGGTTTCTGAGGATATTTTCCAGTGCCCACCTTAGGTGTCTGACCTCCAGCTGTGATTCCTTGCTGGGATCAGTAGGTCACATCAGCCACCCTTGTATTTTTAACTAGACATTCTTAGCTGCTGCTGACTATGAAACAGTATAATTTACATATAGTTTAATTAAATATAGTTGCCTAGAGTCTGAGGGCCAGAGAAGTGGGTCCTCTGTGGCAGTGACCCCAATCTTTTCACCACCTTGGTTAGTGGTACTCCAGCAACTAGCCAAAAAAAAAAAAAAAAAATATATATATATATATATATATATATATATATATATCAGTCTAGTCAAGTTCTTAGTTCACAGGGAAAAAATACTATAAATGTTCATTCTTCCCCTCTGTGTTTCCCTTTACAGCTGGACTACTGATTGTCCACTTGTGAAAGCTAGACCGGATAACCATCTACCAGTTTAATGACATTTATTTGAACTCAATGTTTCTTTTGATTATGGCGCTAAACTAAGTAATAGTGCTCCTCATGGTGGTCTTTCCCAAGAATACTGCTTCATCCCCTCTCCAGAACCCATTGTGTTTATCATCATCAGCATTAGCCCAAGAACACCAGCCCAGCCCATAATAGCTAAGGATTCTCTAGCCTATGTAATCATCCGGTGCTAATAAGAATAAAAATTAAAAACAAGAAAAAGAAACTTTAGTGAAGGGCCCTGAATGAAGGTCATGTCTGTGAAGGTCTATTCAACTCCAGTACCCTTCGGAGGATATCAAGGTGTTGGGCAGATATTTGCCATCTGCCCCTCCCTCCATTCTCTTGTCTCTTCTGCCAGATTTCTAAATAAAAATATTTTTGCTGAAGATTTTTCAGCTCCAGTGCTGGAGATACGGAAGTCCTCATCTTACTACATCTTGTCCTTCCACCCTTGAGAAAGGAGCAGTTGCAGATGATGACAGTCTTCTCTTGCTGGAAGATTCTAGAATTCATGCAGTTCTAGAAGCACGCAGTCAGCCCTCAGTATCACTGGACCGCATCTGCAAATTCTCCCAAACCCGGGTTGAAAATATTCAGGAAAAAACTGCATCTGTACTGGACATGTACAGACTTTTTCCTAGTCATTCCCTAAACAACACCATGAGAACTATTTACATCGGGTTCACACTATCTTAGGCATTATAGGTAACCTATAGATGAGTCAAAGTATATGGGAGGATATACTTAGGATATGTACAAATTCTACATCATTTGAAAAAAGGATTTGAGCGTCCACAAATTTGGATGTCCACAGGGGTTCTGGAAACATTAGCACTGAAAGACAACTGTGCAGAGTTTTAACTCGTCATCAGGAAGCAAGTAAAATAAAATCCATTCACCTTAATTCTATGAGTATAATTATGTATCTGCATTTCTTTCAAAAGGGAATAAATGATTCTTAATAAGCCAAACACTTGGGTTATGTTCAGCCTCTTGACAAGTTTATCTGTAAAGCCAAAGCAAATCACCTTTAAAAACTCTGAGCCTACAAAATTAGTATTTTTAGAGACTCCTTGAGCATGTCAATTCCATGTCCAAAACATTGTTTTTAATGGCTAAAAATACTATGAGATTTCTGAAAGACTCTTTTATGTGGTAGGAACATTTATTTTCTCACATTAGCCCCACTTAAGATAAATGTAAATTCTTAACTGTTGGCGTGAATCTATTTATGCCTGATGCTAAAGTAGAAAAGCAACAGGTTCACTGTGTCAATAATAAGCATATTCCTATAAAGTTGGTCTCCCTGTCCTTCCTCTAACTTCCTTAAAAAGTGAGGTTTTTACCCCATGTGCCTAAGGGAAGGGAAACACCTTTCTGTTCAGCATGGGACCATTGTCTTAGGGAGACACAGAGTGGGTGCCAACCTGCATGGGCAGGGGGCAGCCTCGCTGTCCCTGCTGAGAGTGACTCCATGATGAAACCAAAACTGTGAATCAGGGCTGCCAGAGCTTATCGAGTATTTGCCTTGACCCAGACACTCCTAAGCGCTTTATGTGAAATGTCTCTCTTCATTAAATACAAGTTTATCTATGCCAAAGCTCATGCCCTTGACCATGAAGCTAGACATGACTTGCTTCTGGAAGGTCATGGAGTGTGGGAGGTTAAGAATTGGCAGATTCTGAGAGCTGGGATCCAGAGATGCCCAGACAGTCCTTCCCAACTGTGGGCATCTCCCCTCCCCACCCCCACCCCCAGCAGTCATGTCCCCAACACTGTCATTTAGGGAGGATGACACTTGACATCTTTGTGCTCGTATGTAAATGAAATAACCTGCTTTCTGATTCTTTCTCTCCCTGTACAGTTGAAGCAATACACTTGGGGAGCCTTATAGCCGCCCAGGGCTACATCTTCCCAATCTCAGACCACGTACTCACCATGAAGGACGATGGCACCTTTTATCGTTTCCAGGTGCGCCTGCTGCTCCCTGCCCCTTGTGGTCATCCCCATCTGGCCTCAGATTAGAATTACCTAATACCTGAACAAGGGTGTTTCGGGAGCAACTTTGTGCCTTCACCAGCGCTGAGGAAACCAAGAGAACTTCGTGTCTGGGATGCTTCTTGACCCACTTAAACAAGAGCAAAAAGCCCTCATTGAGCACCTGCAGTTTAAGGGGCACCTTCTTGGGGGCTGCTGTAACAGGATGCGGTAAACTAGGTAGCTTATAGACACCAGGATTCATTTCTCCCCGTTCCCTAAGACCAAGACACCAGCAGGTTTAGTGTCCTCTGTCTTCTCTGTCGCACAAATGACACTTACAGCTGTGCTCTCACACTAGAGAAGGGGAGGAGCCTCTTTCCTAACAGCAGTAATCTCATTCAGGAGGACGTCACCCTCATGATCTAATCACCCCCCAAAGGCCATGCCTAATGCCACTGCCTTGGGGAGCGGCGTCAGGATTTCACCATGTGCATTTGGGGGTGGGGAAACAAGCACCAGGGCCATGGTGGACACTTTGTGCGTATTTCCTTATCTATTGTGAAGAAACTTCTGTAAGTTTATTTACCTCTAAAGAGGTAGATGTCACCCATTTTACAGATGGGAAACCTGAGGTGCTCAGAAACTAATGTAGCATTTAGTAAGTGGCGCAGAAAGTCTCAGTGAGTCTGAGGCAACAGAGCCTGATAGCACCATTACTACCTCGTGCTGCCTTCCTGGAGCAGACGTTCCATATGCCACCTGATCACTCTCCCCACCCGCGCTGCACTCACTGCTCCCAGGTCCGCCCTCGAGGGCTTGGGGAAGAGGGTAAGGGGTCGTTCCAAGGTCTACCAAAGGTTTTAGCAGCAGAGTTCTTAAAATGGGGTAAAAGGAGAAAAATTCGCCTGGGCTGTGTACTCAGTCAGGAAACTGCCTGCCTGAGGTCTGTGTAAGACTTCTCTTGTTTCAGGATGAGGAGGTTTTCCCTATAAATTAAACCTCTCTCTATCTCCTTCTGTCTCTCTGTCTCCTGTTTCCTACCTCTCTCTCTCCTGTTTCCTACCTCTCTCTCATTTCTCTCTCTCTCTCTGTCTCTTTCTGTCTCTCTCCCTCTTTCTCTCTCTCTCTCTCTATCTGTCGACCTAATCTATCTGAGATTAAACCCAGAGCCTTCACACTAAGTTACACACCAGCCTTTCAATATATTTTTATTTTACATTTCTTTTGTTTACTTTGGATTTTATTTCTCAACATAGATTAAAGTATGTACTGGCTTCAGCTGGGTTATTAAAACAAGAAAAACAAAAGCAAGAAAGCCTGAATGGGGTGGCACATAATTGTGATCCTAGCTAGGAGGCTGAGGCAGGAGGATGGCAAGTTTGAGCCCAACCTAGGTTACTTAGCAAGGCCCTGTCTCAAAATAAAAAAGTGCTGCACGTGTTGCTCGGAGGCAGAGTGCTTCCCTGACATTTTCAAGGCCCTGGGTTCCCTCCCCAGTACTACATATGCAAAACAAAACCAAGAGAGAGTTGGTATAGCATCAGACAGGAAGAGATGGGAGAGCGCCTGTCCTAAAGAAGGGCCTTGCTGGGAGGGAGTGAGGGCGAGCACCCCGCATCCTGATAACCACGTGACTTTTTGCAGGCTCCTTACTTCTGGCCTTCGAACTGTTGGGAACCTGAAAATACTGACTACGGTAAGAGCCAGAGCCGCAACCCATGCTCCACAGTGCTCCGGGAGTGCAAAGGACAGGTGCTGGGCTGGGCGACCAGGGTGCACGGGAGGAGGGACCTTTGCCCACTCTGTCTGATAGCTGCTGAACTCTCCATGCCACAAAATGAAGGAAGGCAGAGCATACGGAAAGATGCTGCTGTTGAAAGCAAAAGGACAGAGGGAAGAAAAGTGCCATCAAGGACGCTCAATAGCTTCATTCTGCGGGGCCGCGGGTGCCCAGGGTGCCACAGCAGCACTGAGTGATGGATGCTCCTTCCTGAGACAGGGTTTCAGGGAAGGCTGGATCCAAGAGCTGCTTCCCTACGCCCTGCTAGTTTCACAGACGCATTAAAACTTACTAAGAACTTGGTGATTTTGATAACTGGAAGTTGTTGGAAAAGGGAGGCAGCCCAGAGAGGGATATACAGATGTCACCTTGGACCGGAAAAGTTAAAAATGGAAGAAGATGAGGTCTGGATGGGTAGGGAGTTATATCTATCCAGGTGGGGACCCGTTAGCCCTTTGCTGTACACTCTCAGTAGAGACTATTTGATATTTCTCTGTGCCAGCTCTCAGAAGAAATTTGACTCTCCTTATGCTTATGATAAAGAACCCAGGGCCCAGAAAGGCCACGTCCCAGCATGGTCACATTTGTCTGGCACCCAGCTGATTATAAACCCCACGAGGGTGGGAACTGGTCCATCTTGTGCATTCTCGTGTCTTTCAGGACATGGCACGCGCCTGAGACATAGTTAGTAAATATTTCCCGACGGTCCTGGCTCTTGACTGAAGGTGTTCAACAGACACTCCCCGGAGGCAGTAGAATTTGAACTCAGATCTGAGTGGCTCCACCCCTCATGCCCTCCCGTTGTTCTCTGTACCATGTGCCTGAAGGCTGTAGCCCCAGCACTTTCCCCTTTGCATGGCATCCTGGTGGCTGCTGCGACAGTCTAGCCCACAGCCTTTCTTGGGACCGGCGCACTTGAGGAGCCTGAGGATCCTTTCTAGATTTTTTTGCAGGCTGGTTTACAGTAGGGGGGCTGCTGCAGTTACTAGGAGAGGGAGAGAGGTGCGTGGCTGGCTGGTGCTCAGGAGAGGCCGTCCGGGAGACCTGCAGGAAAAGCCACCAGCTCTGAAGCAGGCATTGTTGGAAGGGAGACTAGCTCCTGGCAGCAGTCCTGAGATGGAAGGAAGCGGGCTGCTGCGCCATGAGTCTCTGAGCCTGGAGGCTGGGACTCACAAACAAGGCAGGGCCCCTGGGCAGTCCGCTCAGCTATCCACAGGATTCTCGAAAATGGCCACACTGCAAATGATGTGGTGAACAGGTCCAGCCAGCATCTGGCTCAGAGCAGGAGCCTCACTTGGTCATGCATAAAACAAGTGATCCAGGGTCTAGAATACAGCTCCCAGTGTCCCAGCTGGCAAGTAAATAATTACAGCTTGCTCCCATGCAAGCACCCTTGTGAATATGAAATGCAGTATTGCTCCAGGCCATGGAGAGAGTGGAAGGAGGGTGAGACCAGACACTTAGGCCCAAGATTAAAATCTGTTTACTCCACAAGTAAACACAGCATACAAAGGGAATTATTTCCCTCTCCCTGCAGATTTTCTCCATTTTGTGATTTTTGCTGAGTAGATAAAAATGACTGCTGTTTTTAGGCTCTCATGAAGGCAAAATTATTTTCGATTCTTGGAAAATTGAGTGAAGAAGTCAAAGTTCAGGGTACAAAAGCACTTTCCAGTATTTCCAAAGCAGTTTAGTGAGCAAAAATCAGTGTTTACCAAGAGAGAGCTCAGCATGACGGATCCTAAGAGCAACCAGCTGCATAATCTGTGTGACCTCAGCAAGTTACCTGTGTTAGCTTTCTGTTGCTGTGACAAAAACACCTGAGGAAGTCAACTTAAAAGAGGAAAGATGTATTTCAGCTCACAGTTTCAGAGGCTCAGTCCATGGTCACCTGGCTCTATTATTTCTGGGCCTGTGGCGAGGCAAAACATCATGACAGGGACCATGTGGTGGAGCAAAGTTGCTTACCTCAGGGCAACCAGGAAGCAGAAGTGGGGAGAAGAAGGGGCTGGGAACAAGTTACATGTTTCAAGCGCACAGCCCCAGTGACCTATTTCCTCTAACTAGGCTCCACCTAAATTTTCTACCACCTCCCAATACCCCATTAAGCTATGAATTCATAAATATATCAATCCATTCATGAGATCACAGCCCTCATGATCCAGTCACCCCCAGAGGCCTCACAGCTGAACACTGCTGTATTAGGTGGCAAGCCTTCAACACATGGGCTTTTGGGGGACATTTGAAATCCAACCCATAACATTGCCTTACCTGTCTGTGCCTCGAAGACCCCATGCTAAAGTCACAGGGAGAAGATTACTTGTCTCCTACTGCAGTTTTGTTGGGATTAGCTAAAATACATGTAGGGTTGGTACATGGCCCATAGTAAGGAGTCTTACAGTGGTGACAGTTGATATTGTCACTTCTATGATGGTAATGGTTGGTGTTTTGTTACTAGGGTGAGAGCTGCTATTACTACTCGGGCAGCAGTGGTTGGTATTGTTATCAGGATGGTGATTGCTAATTAGTACTGCAGTAGTAGTTGAGGTTGTCACTGTTAATGGATGGTATTATCATGACTAAGATGGTGGTGGCTATTGCCACTGCAGTGGTGGCTGAAGTTCTTAGTGTGGTAGTGGTTGGCATATTATGTCTAGGATAGTGGCCGCATTAGTACTGTGATGGTTGATGTTACTACTGTAGTTCTGGTGCTTCGTATTATTGTCACCCAGGTAGTGATTGCTATTGCTACTTGGCCAGCAGTTGATATTGTCATCGCTGTGTTGATGGTGGTCAATACTTTGTTACCTAGAGAGGTCTGTACCGAGGACAGCTGCACCCTACTTCCACAGTGTAATGGACAGACTCCCCATGTGTGACACCACCGCAGGGAAATAGGTTAGTAGTAAAGACCTGGTGATCATCAGGATTGGCACCAACTTTGCGTTCCTCATGCAGTTCTTCTCTTCACAACCTGGCTGGCCTGTTTTCACCCAAATGCATTGGAAATTTCCTGGGATGGTTCTTCCTGTGTCAAACCCATATTCCAAATCTAGACGAGCCTTTAATGTGCTTTACATTTGGCCAATAGAAAACACTGTCTAACCCGGTCAGCTCCCTCAAAGCAGCGACTCTTTTCTGGGACCTGCACTGCTCACAGGAAATGAGACCAGGGCTGGTGGGGCGGGTGACATAGCCAACTTTCCTGTGGGAGCTCGCCCCTCGTTTCACAGGGCGCTTGTAGCCCAAGGGTGTGACGGAGATCATTTTGTAATAAATCAGATACCCCTTTATGAGATGTGATGCAGCTGCAGCTGCTTGGACATTGGAAAAGTTGGTAAATAGAAAAACCAAAAACAATGAAATGTGCATGTCTTACACATGTCATATGAATGCAAAACATGCAAAGGAACATAATGACGGTATTTGATGTAGGATCAAGAATTTCAGTTGACCATAGATCCCAAGAATTTTTAAGATTCTTTGTTAAACAAACCACATTCATGATAAAACACCTAGTTTGGGGCATTATTAAAGTACCTCAATAATTTAAAGACACTTTCAATGCTGTTTGAATGTTGGACTCCTAGATTTTCATGATTTTTGCCAACTGTCTCACCAAATTCATCAACTCTCCTTTATCAGTTAAGTTTTTCCAAACTGTTCAATTGAATCTTCATAGAAACAACAGTCTTATCACATTCATTTCATTGGTAAGATGCTCCTCAACTTGTGGGGTTATGTCTGGATTAACCCAACTTAAGTTGAGAATATTTTAACTCAAAATGCATTAAACATATCTAACCTACCAACATCCTAACTAAGTAGCACTGCACACTGTAGAGTATAGGTTTTTCGTGTTGTGATCGTGTGTCTAGGTCCTGAGTTTCATTCCTAGGACAAAAAAAGAGAGTCTTACTCATACTCCATATTACTAACCAGGAAAAGACAAAGATCAAAATTTGAAATTCAAAGTGTAGTTTTTACTGGATACAAATAGCTTTCACATCATTAAGTCCAATCAAAGGTCTGTGTGCATATGTAATAATTAGTGAACTTGCATAATTGAAATAGCAAGTAGACCTAACATAAACAAATTTAGGAACAGCCACCGCAGCCCCCTATCAGCACACAGTCATACTACAGGAAGCAGAAGTCTGGGCCTGGCAGAGAGAAGGCTGCTGGCTGCAACCTTCCACAGGGTCATGGGCTGCCATCCATACATTATTCAGAGAAACTTAAGGAAGCTAGTCAATCCAGCAAGGAATTGATTAGAGATCTCTTAGTATAGTGATGCTGTCAAACCACTAGACAATCACAGGTCCTCTGTGGCCTTTTCTCTCACATGTTCTATCGCTCTTTCATACCATTCATGTACTCTCTTCCCTGGGATCATTCCGCTTGACACTGGAGAAGGAGGAAGTCTCTGACGTAACGGAGATGGGGGAGGAAGGCCATGTTTGAGGAAGAATGCCCGGGCACCTGAGTGTCTGGAAGCCTGCCTGAGCCTGAGCGGACAGCCCTAAATTATCTTCCTCCTCCACCCTTCCTTCTTTCCACCTGGCATGATAGGCCCAGTGCTAAGGGCAAAGTCATAGCTGACATACCCTCTGTTCCTAAAGAGCCCACAGCCAGAGCCAGGAACAGTCTAGCGAGCAGGCAAACTCAAGACAAGGGCATTAAGTTGCATGGTTGAGGAAAGACCAGTGCTAGCTACAACACTGTGCTGGGCCTGCAGAGATTAGTAGGAGGTCTCCACATAGAGGACAAAGATTTACCATGTAAAGGAGACATATGCAGAGGAGGGAAGATGAAAGTTTGGAGGCCTCATAACATCTGATGCCGCGGGGAGAAAGAGGTTGAACAGGCGATCAGACTGGATCATATTGTCACCCTGGCAGTCTCAATATTTCTTCTGAAGCCACTGAGGAACCAATGTCAGGATTTCAGGCACAGGGGTACCATGATCCCATTTGAGAAAGATCACTGTGAGAGGACAGTTCAGGGTGTAGGAGAAGAAGAGGAAAAAGTTTTCAAGATTGGCAGAAGAGGTCTTCATCTGATCCTAACCTACAGAAAGACTTCTAGAGGTCAGATGTCATGACTTCCACCTAGAAAATACATTCTTCACAGGACAGACAGAACTGGGCACATGGTCGGGGTTTGCAGGATAAATGAGTGGACAGATGGATGCATGGGTGGATGGGATTGAGTCTACCGTGTTGCTGGTTTTATATGTATTACAATTTCTCTTCTTCCCCCAGCCATCTATCTCTGCAAGAGGACAATGCAGAATAAAGCAAGGCTGGAGTTGGCAGATTATGAAGCAGTGAGTATGCTTATTTTTCAGGCTCCTTGTGGGCAAAGGATAGTGTCATCTCTGCAGCTCGGTTTGGGCTTGTACCTTTTTCCATCTACCCAACCCAAGACAGTGGAAAGGAGTCTCTTCTATCTCCCCTGCTTTGATCTCGGTTCCTTTTACCATCACGGTGAAATCATATCTCTATGTAAATTACCCTCAAAACTCGACAATTAAAAGCTCAGTGTTATTGCAAATGTGTACTAAAGAATATTAAAGAATAAAAAGCAGGCAAAGGACTTAAACAAGACTTTTCAACCAGAGGACACAAAGATGACAGATACTCACATGGAAAGATGTTCAAAGCCACTAGCCATTTCGGAAGTGCAGATTAATTCATGGTAAGCCATCATGACATGTCTGTTAGAGTGGCTAGAATGAAAAGTACTGAAAAGACAAGAGTTGGTGAGCACGTCAAACAGCTGTGACTCGCCTACATCGCTGGTGGGAGGGAAAAATGGTGCGGCCACTCCGGAAAAAGTTTCAGTGCTTTCATATAAAGTTAAGCATGCACTTACCGTATAACCAAGTGATTCCACTTCTACAGACATATCCTGGAAAAATCAAAACTTATATTCACATTAAGGACCTGTACACTAATGTTCACAGCAGCCTCATATATGATAACCGAAAACTGAAAACAACCCAACTACAGCTCAGCATTGTGAGTGGCTAAACTAAGTAAGGTGCGCCCAGATGATGAAATACTATTCTGCGTAAAAGAATGAACCACTGATCCATGCAATCATTTGGATGAGTCTCTGGCACATTACGTTGAATGAAAGAAGCTAGTCTCAAGCCAGCCATTCCATGTATGATGTTCTTATGAAGACAAACTATCATGGGGGAAAACAGGACAGTGGCTGTGGTTGTGGGTGGGCTAGGATGTGACTAGGAAGGGGTAGCAAAGGGGCTGTGGGGAAGGTGATGGAACCGTCTGTATTCCGACTGTTGTGGCAGTTATACAAACCTGCACACATGTTAACATTCACAAAACTGTTCCAAGAGGAAAAGAGAAATTGACCATATAACTTTTAAAGTTAAAATTGCATCTTTATACAAGGCGTGATTAAAAACTATGGCAAATGTTTACATTTTTTAAATTATTACAGTAAAAGACACATTACCATTAATCTCCCTCAAAATACTGCTCCTCACCTCAAACACACTTATCCATGATTCTTGCCACTCTGTGCAGCAGGTTTTGAAAGTTCTTTCTCATGAGTGTCTTTAGTTGTGCTGTTACAGCTGCCAAATGTCCTAAATCAGTTCAAAATGTTTACCTTTCATGATCATTTCCAGAAGTTGCACAGCACCAAATCTGGTGAATAAGATAGGCAGGGACACCCTGCAATGTTTTTATGACCCTGCCTTTCTGTTGGAAGGCACTTGGCAGCAGCACTCACTGTAACTTTTTTTAATCATACCTACCAGAGACACTCAAGAAAGAAGACTTCCAGAACTGCTTCAGAAAGTGACAAGAATGAGGAGATGAGTGTATTCAAACTGAGTGGAAGTTTGAGGGAGATTAATGGCAGTGTGTCTTTTACTGTAATAAATTTTTAAAATTTAAACATTCGCGGTATATTTTGATCACTCTTTATACCCACTCCTGTGTGACTGGTACTAGAGGGAGACTGTATGAACAAAATTCAATCCAGAAAATAAGATGTATATCACAAGATGTAACTCCTTTCCCCATGTTCTCAACTTTCCTCTTCCATCTTCCTTCCTAAGCTGTGATGATTCCTTGCAGGAATGAGAGGTCCTGCTGTCGCTCTCATATCCATTTTTGTCTGAAACAAAAACACAGAGAAGTTGAAAATTCACTGATAATTTTTAAATATATTTTTAACTTTTGGCTGGCAGAACATTTCCTCTAAAATGAATTTTATATGGGTTATAGAGAATCAGAAAAATTGTCTGATGGTGTAATGGTCAGCACGCTAGACTCTGAATCTAGGAGAATTGTCTGAACTTTCGTGTGCCTTCTACTTCCCTCTCCCCATACGTCCTCGAGGGCAGGTGTTCCTGAGCCAGGCAGTGATTGCAGAGCCAGCAGCCATGGGAAGTGGTTGTAGAGAATTCATGTTAGGGGTGGTAGAGAATTTCCCCTTAGGAAATCTACCCACCTTCCAATTGCTCCTCCCACTTTTACCACCTCAGTCTTCCAGAAGAAACATGAGGCCCTCCCACTTGCAGGTCCTGCTTTTCTTGGGTGTGTGTGCTCAAGCACCTACCAAGCCAACTAGACCATCATTCCCTGTCCACCACCCAAAGGCAAACGTATGCACCAATGGAGAGCGGGCCCTGGGCACAGCTCCCTACTGTCTTTGATCCTGATGATATCACAGACCTGTGAGTACAGGAGAAGGGTAGAAAAGGGTGAAATGCAGGAGACTGTCCAGAGCCTCAGGGCCTGGCTAACGCCTGCACGTCAGATCATAAGAGAGACGCTTACGTATGATCTTCCCAAGCAAATGTGCCATGATGGTCTTATGACTCTGAGCACCCTGGGAGCTTGGTCCTCTGCCCAGATGCTCACGCAGTCACGTCACCCTTCTTTCCGAAGACAGCTGGTTTTATTATGCAGGGCAAAGAACTTACACGTAACCGCCTCACTTCCTTAAAATGACCTGGAGAAAAGACCCAGACCGCCATGGCCTTGTTTTTTTCCTGTGTTTCTCTTCCCCTATTGTCCATGTTTTAGAAAAGATCCTACACATAAATAAGACAGCATCGCCTCCTGAAATATTTTATTCTGTTTTCTCTTCTCTTACCCTATAATCTTCTTCTCCAGTATTTGTGAAGAACGTGGCATCAAGATGTTTTTTTCAGGTTGAAGTTCTGCATACAAATGGTTGGAAACTGAAAGGGCATTTTGTTTTTAAAATGCTTTCAAAGTTAAAGTGATTTTATTAAAGTTTTCTGGTTACATATTCTCCTTGTAGAAAATCAAAATTTAAACCGCCACAAAAGAAGATTCTCCCCTTAAGTTTTTTTTCCATACATCCATTTTTTTTCTTTACAGAAAAATAAGATTGTATCAGAAGCAACGGGTCTACTGCATCTTTCCCTAATCATACACTGTGGTATTCAGGGAATCTTCCAATTTCAACAATATATTATCATTTTTAACAGCCGCCTGGTATCCTGTGGTGTGACTAGCAGAGTTCACAGGACTACTCTCCTAGTTGATTGACATTAGCCATTAACAACCTGGATCCCTTGAACAGGAGAAGAGTCAGAGGGACAGTTTCTTAGAAGTACTTGCGCACCAAGCTTTGTAATAGCTGTGAGTTCATGTGTGATGCTCTTCAACTGAAGCTTCTTTCATATTAATAATGCACTAATGAGGGTAATCAATTAGTGCTGGCATACGCTCTATGAAAATACATAGCATAATGTAGGCTCTGGCCTTGCATTAATCAGAATTAGGAGGATCATTATAGGGCTGTCAAACACCCCTCCTCACTGTCCTAATGTTCCATTAGGTGAGTCTGCCAGCTTAGTCTGAGCTTCTCCCCCGGAAGTAACCCTCAGTTACTGTTCTTTCTTTCTGTTTTCTGGGGGCCCCTTTCTTTCTTTCTTTCTATCTTCTTCCTTTCTTTCTTTCTTTGTTTCTTTCTTTCTTTCTTTCTGTCTGTCTGTCTGTCTGTCTTCTTTCTTTTTGTTTTCTTTCTTTCTCTTTCTTTCTTTCTTTCTTTCTTTCTTTCTTTCTTTCTTTCTTTCTCTCATTGTTTAGTTTTGTTCTGAGACAGGATCTTACCATGCAACCCAGGCTTCCCTCAAACTTACAGCAACCCACCTGCCTTAGACTACCAAGTGCTGGGATTACAGGTGCACATTACCGTGTCCAGCTGAGGTTTGCTGACATAACTACTGTAACATAGACACTCCCTTTGCTCCACCTTTGAATCCTGTCTTTAAAGAGCACACCGATGCTAAGTCCTTACTACCTTCCCAGTCCCCTGCTGGAACACGCACCCTGGAAAGGGCCATCGTTGGTTTTGGTGTTGAGACGGCCAACAGGTTGCAAAAACCCCATCGTTCCTTCCCCAGTAATTAGAAGGCATTGTCTTCAGTGGCCTTTATAACAAGTGCTGTGTGAGTTGTGTTCTTGTAAAACACAGGAAGAGAAGTGAACCGCAGAGGCTCCATCTTAATGGATGTGTAAATGAGTATTAATAGTCAGGCTCTGTACAGCAGGGTCTGGTGCAGATTCAAGTTGAGTTCATGTCCAGTGGATTTGATATGAGGCCTGCTAGTTTGTTTGGAATAAACAGTATGGATGGCTGCCTTGTAGTAAGCATAGGCATCAAAATATTAACGCATGATGATTAATCCCTTCTTGTTGGTTTTCATTTCTCACTAGGAAAACTTAGCAAGACTCCAGAGGGCCTTTGCAAGAAAGTGGGAATTCATCTTTATGCAAGCAGAAGCACAAGTCAAGTAGGTGAACTGAGCAGAAACCCTTGCAGAGAGGAAACAGCTCTGGAATTTGGAGATGGAGTGAGGGTGGGCTTGCCAAAGTGAAGATTCTAGCTGGGCACTAGTGTCGCTAACCAAAAGAGTAGAAGGTGACATTAGTATGTGTAAGTTTCATCTTTGGCACGAATATCTCTAAACTAATCAAAAGCATGCGCTTCAGCAATCGAGAGGGATCCTCCAAAATGTAGCATTCTGTTTGTAGGAAAGTGTTCAAGACATTTCCAATTACTCTTCTTCCTATGTGATTGGACAGCATCAGACCCAAGTTGCCATTAGGACTGAAGATTTCATCTTCATAGAAAAATATGTAAGAGTTGTAGGGAGGCCAAAATCCAAATTAAACTTGTCCTTCGGGGCAGAGGTGTGTATCGTAGGCCTCCTCCTCCAGGGCAGAGCTGACCTCTGTAAGTTTACTGAATACAGAGAACAGATATCCTAGACAAGGGACCCCAAAGGACTAGCCTGAGCTTTTTCTCTTGCCTCTGTGAACTCTACCAATAAGTTAAATCATTTTTTCTCTCAAAGTACAAGTTATAAAGGAGGAGAAAAGTTGAAAGGATTTTTTTTCTGCATTTTTCCTTGTAGGATAAGAAGCCTCCTCTAAGAAACATGAGGAGTAGGGAATAAATGTTCCCCAGGCTGTTACCATGATTGTCAACCAGATTCATTTAATTCTGGGACACGGAATTGCTCTGGTCAAGATCACCCTTATTCTTTCCAGTGACTGTATCTGTTTAGCCAATGTTAATAGGAAGAGTGGGACCAAGGAAGGGTGGGAAAGGGATGCTGATCTGAAGAAATACACGTACCTATTCTCTTGGCACCTTGCATGTGAGTAGCTTCCCATGGGGCTTCAGATGAGCCCGTTCATACTCTGTGGGTGTCATTGCTTATCACTGAGAGCCAGGTCTCAGGCTGTGTGAATGAGGACAGATTATACCTATGATCCCCATTGGAAATGACCTGAGGTCATCTGAACTGATGGTGTGCACGCTGTAATTACCGCCACCATCCCAGTATGGCCTCTGCCTTTCCTCTACCCATACCAGCCACCCACTGATCACCCTGACCCCCAGAACAACCCAACGATATGGGCACTGAGCCCTGAGTGCTAAGCTGCAACAGGAGGCAGCAGAGGAAGTAGAAGGTGGATGGAGGGAAAGCAGACAGGAGAAGGCTGGGATGTGGATGGACTGAGGGAGGAAGTTACCTGTGTAACACCAGCTACTGGGAAGCAAAGAGAAGTACAAATCTGTTCCTAAAGAATCAAATAGCATCATATTATAAATAGAAAGGAAATTGTCACTTTGTACATGTATGGTATTTCTCCATTAGCTTTTATGATTAACTCTGTGATTACATTATAATCATGGGCCATTTAAGCACACAGTAATTATCACAAAAATCAGGGGATAATTATGGGTTTGGTTCAGTCCAGTAAACTGAAATGCTCCTAAGAGACCTGAGACCAGAAGTTACATGGCAATTAATCTGAGTTGCTTTTTACTTAGATACTATGAAGTAATATAGCCTTTAAAAATAAAAAGAAAGAACCTCTTACCTGGGCTGCTGATAGGAGCATAAAGAATCTGTCTTTGTCACCTGTAATTTCCCTCTTGCATTGGTGCCTCCTCCAGCCGAGGCTGGTGGCATTTGCCTTCTTGAGCTTGACACATGCTAAGACCATTACTCTGCCTTTAGTAAGCCAGATAGCTTAAGTGACTTTTAAAACACATAATTGCAGCATTTTCCAGACATTTCTGCTGAACTGAATGTAAAGCAGACTTTCAAGTTTGAGATGAAAAACTGACAAGCTGGTGGTTGTGCTCCTTTTACCAGTTTGTGCGTGCAGTGTTCCCTCTGAAGGAAGGGGCGCGTCTGGGGGTTAACTCAGTTCTCAGTGACCCTGATCTTCCTGCTTCCCACGGACAGTTTCACTCTCGTTCTTTCCTGTGCCCACTGTTTTCCTGGACACTCTGGCAATCCGTACTCTGGCTACAGCAAGTTCTCGCCAGGTTCGCTGAGTCTGAGGCTGCCTGGAGGGAGGTGCACGCCTGCAGAAAAGCAGGGGCTACACAGGTGTCAAAAGCCCCATGTGCAGCGTGGCTCTTAGAAATGAGAGCAGAGATCTGGGGGAAGGGCCAGAGGGAAAAACAACACAAACTACTCACTGCATCACTTTGCTTTTTCAGAATTGACCGAAAAAAGGACAAGACAGAGAGGAAAATTTTGGATAGTCAAGAACGGGCCTTTTGGGATGTCCACAGGCCAGTGGTGAGGAAGCTCTGTGTGGCTCTCTGGGGTGTTTTTGATTACTTTAATTTTCCTTTATTCTTCTATTCAAAGAAAAGGCTATCTTTAATGGCCAGGTATTTATTTTCAAGAAAACTGTGAGGCTTTGCAAAATTGGTTTTGCCATTCATTTATGGAATTGCAGTAGATTTTCTGGAGTGTGTGTCAGCTCCACCTTCTAAAAGTTACCCACCCATGAAAATGTGGAAAAAGCCAGGAATATAGCTTAGTGACACAGCGCCTGCCTGGCAAGCTCAAGGTCATGAGTTTGATTCCCGTTACCAAAAAAAAAAAAAAAAAAGAAAGAAAAGAAAACATGGAAATAGGAGGGTAACAGGAATTCCACCAGGAGAACTTCACATTCCCCCCAAGTTAACACTCTCCATTTCCAGTCTCGTTCAGCTCTAAATCTTAAAATACTCTCTTTTGAACACAATTACTTCTCGTTACCACAGTAGCTGTATTCTGTGGTCTTTGGAAGCATTGCTTCTGTGGGACATGCAGGACTGGGTTCCTGTGAGCCTTTGGCCACACGTCTTTATCAACTGATAGATATGGAATTTTGTTTAACGTAGATTTTTATACAAAGACACCTCTGGTAGAAAGACGCTTTCTTTAATCACTGACATTGAACTCACAGCCAGCAACACTATAACTCACGCCTCAGCGAAGCTCATCCAGCACACACATACTCTCCTTAGGTCACATCACATCCTTCTTGCTTTTAGCAACACTGAACAGCACTTCAGCACTCTGCCTGGGGGCCCTTGTGAGCAGCCCACCGCAGACACACAGGGCAGCGATGCCGAAAACTGGGTCCTACACATGTCCTACATAAACTAACTTACCATACCATGAGGCCTGAAACGGGAAGGGAGACTGTCACCTTGTTCAGCCTCAGCTGCGCACGTGCACCTGGACACCCCAAATTGGCGGTGACCTCCACACATCTGCAAACGACCACTAAATTGCTGCCAGTATTGACTTCAAGGTTACAAATAAACTGTAGCAAGTTGGTGGATTCACCAGTAGGAAACCTGTAAATGATGAGATCTGACTGTATTTTTAATTTCATATAACTAAGAGGACTCGTATTTCCCTCATCAAATGGAACTAAAAATAAGCAGAATATTTCAACCTTCCTAAAAAACTAAAAGAAAAAGGCAAAATAACTCTGCATCCTAATTTTGGAGTCTTTTAGATGGTTCAGTGTAAGAAATGCCAAGGGTAGTAGCTGAAGCAACCTTGCCATGCGGATAACAAGCTTAGAACCCTACACTACCCTGCTACCCCTCACCTTATAGTAAGGTCAGCCTTTATGTTTCCTGTAAGAACTCCACAGAGGAGCCTCTACTACAACAAACTGAAACCATTACGCATTATCTGTACTGAGAAAGATAAAGAGTGGCCCTGGTGGTGTCACTTGAGCTAAATTAGGAGGGTAATTTACACTTAGTAATTTGTGCACTTTTTTTTCTCTCAGCCAGGCTGTGTGAACACAACTGAAATGGACATCAGAAAATGTCGACGTTTGAAGAATCCGCAAAAAGTTAAAAAGGTTCGCCAGTTTAGCTGACTTAAAAACTCTTGGTGTGGACGGCCTTTCCATTTCTGGTACTTTTTAGGTCATAACTCGCTATTTGTAATGCTGCTATAGTTTATCTTTTGAAACCGTTTTATTCATAAATTCTAGAAATATCTATCAAGTGGCTGGTGTATGCTAGGTGTCATGATTGCTCCTGGGACTCAGTGCCAGGTCCTAACAGAGCCCACTGGCAGGGGATGAAGCCAGCCAACAGGCAGCAAGACCACAGGTGCTACACTGGGGAAATGCAGGATGGTCCCAGAGCCCCCAGGAGGGGCAGCCAAGCCAGATGGGTAAAGTGAAGGGTGGTAACAGCTGGCTCTAGGAAGGCAGCAGTGAGAAGAAGAAACTAATGAACAAAAACTGGGAAGGTCCCTGGTGACAGTGAGCTTGGTCCTCAGAAGCCAATGAAAGACTTTTAGTAGATTGCCCAAACGGGGATTGCTGCCTTGCCCAACTGCAAATGACCCAGGAATCATTTGAGGCTCCTTTACCAAAAAGATTAGTGGCCACAGTATGCCCATTGGTACCACACTCACCACCATATCCCTGCCCGTACTCACCACCACACCAAGAACCACACTGTGCTGTGAGAGAGCATAGCAATGTGCCATGTTAATTTCAAAAGGTCAGAAGTATGTCCCCAAACATCCCTGCATACTCTAATAACCAATGGGGGTGGGGGTGGGGGTGGAAGGAGGGAGGGAGAGAGGGAGAGACTGAGTATCCTTTGTCTAAAATGCTTGGGCCTAGAAATGTTTCAGAGTTTGGATATTTTTCATGTTTTGGGATATTTGCGTTTAACTCATGACCAGTCTTTTGGATGGGACCAGTCTGAATGGTCTGAATGCCAAATTGTTTATGTTTCATATATACTTCATATATATACATGTAACCTGAAAGGAATTCTATACAATTTCTTTAGTGAGCCTGTGTTTTGCCTATTATCTGTCCATGAGGTCAGGTGTGGAATTTCCCATTTGTGATACCACATTGGTGCTCAAAAAGCTTCAGAGTCTGGAATATTTTAGACTGCAGGTCTTCGAATTAGGAACGATGTAAACGGGCCCATATGCTGGATAGTGTGGGGAGGAAGAGAGACGCTCATTTCTTGAATCTATATCTGTATTTTGTTCTTCACAATGCAAAATGCCCCAGTGCTACACTTTAGCTTATTAGTCTTGAGTACCCTCAGGTAATCTTTATGGACCCCTAGTCTAATAATCCAGAATGTGATGCACCATGTGCATCTGGAGTCCACCTTGAAAGTATTGATTTCAGCTACACACTTCATGTCCCTAAGGGCTTTGCTTCCTTCCCAAAGCAAAGATTGTCTTTAGTCTGTTCCTGACACTAAGAATGATTAAAAAAGAAGCCATAGCTGAGTCCAGAAATCTATTTAACTTAAAAAGGAGCACCCAAAGCCCCGACTAGATGGCACCAGATGGGCCTGTCACCTGCTGACCAGCACAGACTCTAGAGGGGTCTTTTATACATAATCATTAGCACTCGAAGTCCTTGAACTTCTTTCAGGAAAGAATTGCCTGGGACACTTGATAAAAATGCAGAATCCCAAACCCACCCCTAAAGTTTCTGATTCTGTGGGCCCAAGGCAGGGCTCAGCAATGTGTACTGTACCAAGGACCCTCAGATGATTCTTGGAGGTGGCCTATGGACTATATTTGGAGAAGCAAGATATACAAGAACACAATCTCCTCACAATAAAAGGAAGGATTTTCCTAACAGTTGTAACCTAACATGGGATGAGATGCCTCCATTGGCACAATGTCAAAATTTATAATAGCAAAACCTTGGAAGCAGCCTACATGTCCGTCAACAGATGCCTGGGTAACAAAATTACAGTATTTACACCCAGCACTACTCTTCCATAAAGAAGAATAAACTTGAGTCATTTGTAGGAAAATGAATGTCTACTGAGACCATAATATGAACTGAAATAAACCAGGCACACAAGTTTAAATAGTGCATGGTAAACCCAAATTATAAATAAAGAGCAAAATAAAAGCCGATAATAGGAAGAGGGAGGTAAATCTTTCCCAAGCAGGAAAGGAATGAAGAGGCGTTAGGAAGTGCTGTGTCCAGGTGCCGACTCCACACAAGGAATGTACACACTGTGTACTGCAAGCAAGTACGAATGAAAAGAATTCAAGGCCAGTCACTCATGTCCTGGACTTTACAGATGAGACTCACAGGATCAGCTGAGCAGTAGAACCAGCTGTCCTCCGGGTCATCCCGCCGCTATGAGGGTGCAGAGCTTAGACTCTTGCTTGTTCTTCTAGTCAGTGTATGGTGTAACCGAAGAGTCCCAGTCACAGAGCCCTGTGCACATCCCCAGCCAGCCCATCAGGAAAACTACGAAAGAGGACATCCGGAAACAGGTAACCACCATGACCGCTTCGCTCCCAGTAAAGACGAATTGGTTTCCAGCCCCTTTAATGTTCACCTCTGAAGGCTGAGTGAGCTTTGAGTTCCCCCTGCTGTAGCCAAACTGAACCTTTGAATGCTGTGTGTGAACAACACATGGAGGTGTGAGAGAGAAAACTCCCCACCAGCAGCTAAGAAGAGGGGTATAAATGAGCTTTCCTCTAACGCTGTGGGAGCTGGACGTGGAGGGGCACACGTCTGCGGCTGGTCGTTCAAATTGTAGCACACTTCCGGGGTTCACTAGCTCCACACCACCCTACTGCTGTGATTTCAAAGGCGAGTGTAAGAGCCAGGAGTGTGCATACCCCTATAATCCTAGTAGTAGTAGTGGGAGGCTGAGGCAAGAGGATCATGATCCAGGCCAGCCTGCGGTACATAGTGAGGCCCTTTCTCAAAAAAGGAGGGAAGTTTAACTGAAGAAAACCCCATCCCAGTGTCATTTCAGCATGGTATGGTGAAATGTTACTTTCTTTCAGAGGAGCCCACAAAGGATAATTACACTGCTGCTTCTGCTAGTCATTAGCACTAAGGCAACATTAGGGCCCACTCTTTATGTTATGCTGTACTGGCCTGATGGCAGGTGAGCAGAGAAAAAACCTTTTAGGTGCCTTCCCTGGACCAGTTTATTAGTGGGTGGGGGAAAGGAAACAGGCGTGTGAAATCGCTATGTGATGGCTCTAGTGGAACGGTGTTTGTGATACACTTGTGAAAGGTGGGTGGAGGATGGTCCCTGGGGCTTCGGTCAAAACAGATTTTTATGGTACATGAATTAGTTGTGCGTGCCATTGCTAAGCTTTGCAGAATACATGCTCCATTTAAGTTTGGGGAATGACTTTTGGGAATCAAGACTTAAATTATAACAAAGTGCAGGCAAATATAGCAGGTAACATTGGGCTCGAGGATATAGCTCAGTGGCATAAGCGCCTGCCTGGCAAGTGCAAGGTCCTGAGTTTAATTCCTGGTACCAAAAAAAACCCAGGTAACATAGACTAGGACTGACATAGGACTGAATTGCAGAATATGAATCTTAAGTGTGGTAGGAATTTCTCAAGGGGCAAAGTGTTTGCTTAGGGTATAAATCCCAAGGGTGAGAGAAGTCTCGCCAAGGGCAGTTTGGGGATTTTGGTGGAACTGTAGGATGTGAGTTCATGGGCTGATGGAGAGAAGAATTCTATTCTGTTTTTGACATCCTTGTTCTCTCTTTCCCCAGATAATGTTTCTGAATGCACAGATTGACAGACACTGTTTGAAAATGTCCAAAGTGGCTGAAAGGTATGTTTTCCCCTTGATAATAGTACTGTTTTCTCCTTATTTTATAAGGGAAAAGGAGTGTTATAGGGTTATAGTTAACAAGTGTGTTCAACTTGAAGAGTTAGCATAGCTACTCATTAAACTGATGTATAAAAAAACCCACAGTGTCTGTGTGTGTGGCTGAGATAACGGGCCTCCCTTGACTGATGGCAAGCAATGTCCTGTTGCTAAAGCTTCTCAGGGGGTGGCCACGGGGCCTTGTCAGTCAGGGAAGAATGTCCTTAAAAGCGCCATCATGCACCTTTGCCTTCAGCCTCTTGATTAATTCAGTGGAATCATTCCCTTTTCAGCTGTAAAATGCCCAGATTCACTTTATGGAGAAAAGAAATTATGTGTGCCCTTGGAGACACCAGCCACGTAAACAGGAGGGGACTGGGGGCCTCAGGAGGTGTTCTGCCTCCACACACCATGAACTGCATCAAAATAAACTGTAAAGAAAATATTTGGCCCCTCCTGCCTGGCTTCCACAAGAGCATGTGGGCTACAACCTGCACCAGTAGCTGGTTCCACTCTGTTAACTCGTGGAGATTTAATTTTATCAACTAAATGGTCTGGTTTTGAATTCTTCGGTGAAAAGTGGAGACCACCTGGGGAATCTGTATGGAATAAATCTAATCCGGCAGCCCAGAACTGAGCATTTGTTCATCCATATGTTGCTGTTAAAGCAGTGACCAATTTCTGAGCCTAAGCTGGGTCTTAGAATTTATTCAGCATCAGATAAACCGAGTCCTTTAAACCCAGCTGGAACAGGAGGCTGGCTGGCTGTGTGCTCTACCTGCAAGCCTTTGTCTGCTGGTCCCCGGTTGGTCCACATCTTCTTTCTGTAAATAAGGATGAATAATGACAAATGCAAGCTAAGAAAGCCCAGCCCCGTATCAAAGGCCCGAGTTAACTGTGCCTTCAGGGAACCCAAGGACATCTACAGGTTTGGGCTCAGGTCTCTAGTGGCAGCTCATACATATCTTTTCCAAGGTTTCTTGACAAGGTGCACACATGACCTTCTGGGCTAGATAATGACTGGTTGCTTTATAATGCCTGGTGCATGGTAGTATGTTTAACAGCATCTCTTATGCTGTTAAATAATAGAGGTCAGGAGCTCCCTAACTCACTGCTGTGATAAGCAAAAATGTCTTTAGACTTGGCCAAATGTGCTGGGATGGAGTTGGGAGGGCAAAGTGATAAATCCGGGCCCACTTAGAGTCGCTGGTATGGTCATACTGTGATACTGGATTGCTTTGAAACGTGTTGAATTTGGTACTTAATGCATTTTGACATGAAAATTTGCCCCAGTACTTGTTGTTTGTTTGGTACTAAATGCACAAGCCACGGCTTGTTGGTGGCGTGCCTCATGAGTTGCCACCTTTTCTGCCCAAAGCATTTGTCTGGTACTGTCATTTTTATGCTCACCACACCTCCTCGAACCAGTGAGTGACGACGAGCACCCAGGTACCACTGTATCCTGTCCTCCCTGATGCGGAAGACGCTTCTGAAGGTTGCCAGTGGCCGGAGCCACCTGATGCTTAGAGAGCAATTCCTTTGGAATGGCAATGGCAGCTAACTGTAAGCTGCAGAGCCACCTCACACCCTCATTATCATGACGCTGGGCTCTGTCTGGCATGAGCATCAGGTTCTGAAGTGCTTTTTAGATCTCACTGTGGCTCCTTTGGCCCAAACGTGTGTCTGAAAGGGACTCAGCTAAGATGCTTAGCTGTACCAGTACCACAGCCCAGGGGGAACTACAAGCTTCTCTAGGAAGCAAGGACAGAAATGGCCATCCTGGCAAGTTATGGGGTCTAGTAGCACGGAGCATCTCTGCTGGTGTCTAGTCGCCCAGGTCTAGTGGTCTGAGCTCCATAGTCTCACACAATGGAAATCTGCAAGCCTCAGCCCTAGGGATGTGGAGTTCATGGCTCCAGGACTGACTCGAGAAGACTGCATTTTGGATAAGCTTCAAGTGGACTGATCTGATCCCTGAGGATCTGGTGAAACATCTCCCACTAGTGACATAGACTCTCTTACCTGAGAACTCACACCGAAAGAAAAGTGGCTTTGTCTTGTCTTCAGGTGCGAAGTCTGGACCAGTGAGCAGGAGGAGGGGAGAACAGAGCGGGTGTGCGGAAGCCAGGAAAGGGAGGAAGCCCAGGTGGGAGGGGCGGGTGGGCTTGGCACTGTCTATTGTTTGTTTATTTGTTTTCTGCTGGCAGGGAGGAGCGCCACCTGGTACTTCTAATCAAGGCTGGGAGCTGCTCACACTGGGGGTTATTCCAACCGCAGCTCCTCACACCCCAGCTAGAAGCTTCCCGGAGTCTGACCCCAACAGAGACATTCCCAGCAGCGCTAACAGACAACTTCTCAATGTGACGCAAGGGTTTTTCACTAGAGCCCCAAGGAAGCTCCCAGATGGGGAGGAGTGAGGAGAGGAGCCGGGTGTTAGCAGGAGATAAAGCAGCCTGGAGCCTGGCTGTCAGCGGCTCTGCTCCACAGCGGGGGGGCCGGGAGGTGGCGCTGGCAGCTGGCCAGAGGTGAAAGCTGAGCTCTCTCAGGTGGGCTGCCAGCTCCATCCTGATCCACTTTCCCTGGGCCTGCTCCAGGTGATAAGTGGTATTAGTCAGAACTGCATCCCCCAGAGAAAAGGGCCCCATCACTTTTAACTTAGCTCCCCAGAAACTGACGTGGGGGAGCGAGACGGGGCCTGGTGTAGATCCAGTTCTGAAGAGGGTGGGGAAAAGGCGCAGCCAGACCCAGCAGGAGGGAGTAGGAAGCTCTGCAAAGCACAGGGACAGAGCAGCTGATTTAGGGGGCAGTCGGAACCAGCTGTGGAGGTTTGCGTCCTGCCTGAGTCATTTCCTGGCTTCTAAGTGGTGAAGCAAGTAGCTTATCTCTCCGCACCATGTTTCAACCTCTTTAAAGGGGGAGGTAGTAGAGGGACTTCACTTCAGGGTTAGTGAGCTGGCACATAGCAAGCGCATGGTCCAGTCTGTAGCACTCAGCACCCACACTGAGTGGAAAGGATTCTTTCCCTGCATGGTGATTAACGTTGCGAAGGAACAAAATTCAGATGCAGGAGACGGAACACACTTAGACCTCCTGCTCAGAGCCACACAGGGCAAGCCGAGCCGGCCCTCCGGCCCTGAGGCTGACACTGTGGGGCTAATGCAGCTTTTCCCACCCACCCTTTCCCGGTCTGTGCGGCACCCCGTGTCTTGCACACACTGCCAGTCTGGTGTCCTTGCGGGGGGAGGGGTCGCATGCGAAGAGAGAGCTCTGCAGCGCAGGTTCTTTCAGGTCTCCCCAGCGTAGTGTTTTGTCCATTGTCCCCATGAACCTCTACATGTATCAGTGTGGCTGTGCGCACTCACTAACCCTGTGAGTTAGGTACCACCTAGCACCTCCCCCTCAAAGCCGTAGAGAGATGGTGCAGAGAGATAAGCGACTTGCTTCACCAGTTAGAAGCCAGGAAATGGCCCCTCCTTCTCTTACTCCTCCTCCTCCTCCTTCTCCTCATCAGGACAAACTGCATTTCCTAGGCTACCTCTTGCACCTAAAAGCAGCACAAAAGCTTGCTACCGGGGTTTTGCTTCAGAAACTGTAGTTTCTGCACACACTAATGAAATTTCCTGATAAATGCTACTTAACACCTCAAGCATTTTGTGGAAATCTTCCCTAAATATGGTTCATGCACTTGTCTTCCTACAGGAAGGACAGTACGTTTCAGGGAAATTTTCTGGGTGACTTGGGCCCATGTTACTATATTGTGCTTTAAAATTCTGTCAGTGATCAGGATGTTGGGAGGTACCACAAACTGCCTTCATTTCCTTAAATGGTTCCAGACTATTATGTTCAGGGATTTCATTGTTGGATTGTTTTTCTGTGTGAATCAGCACTTACCTCTAGTAACTCTTCCTCTTTGCTAACCAACATCCCTGTCCAAGCGGTAGCAGACGAGGTGTGTCAGTCAGCTATGACTGACTAAAAATGCACCCAGAACTCATTGGCTCAAAACTGCAGTGGTCCCACTTTGGTTGTGAGAATGTGTGCCAAGACCCCCAGTGACTGCCTGAAACTACAAATAGTGCTGAACATCATATATACTATTTTTCCTGCACATACGTAACTATCAGAAGGTTTAACTTACAAATTTAGCATAATAAGAGATTAACAATAAGAACAAAATGAACAGTTTTCCCAAATACATTGATATAAAAGTTCTATGAATGTAGTCGCTCTCTAAATATCTCCTCATACTTTCACCTTTTTACTTAAAAGAAGTACTTAAAGACTTCTCTTTGACACATCTGAATCACCAGCATCGCCACATTTGTACTTGGGGCCATTATCAAGTAAAAGAAGAGCTACTTGAATGCAAGACCTGGGACACCATGACAGCCCATCTGATAACACAGATGGCTGTTGTGCTGTAGATCAAGAGTGTCCCTCAGAGGTCTCGTGAGCTTATGGGTGGAGCTTTCGGAAGGTGATTCAGTCACGGGGTGCTATAGCCGACTTGCAGTTAGGGGGTGGAATCTGGCAGGAGGAGGCAGTCACTGGGGTATGACTTGGAAGGCTCTCTTTCTCTCCCTGCCTCCTCCCTTCTTGCTCTGCTTCCCGACCTCCATGACGTGCGCACCAGTCCTCCGCCAGACCCTTCCATCCTGATATTCCTTGTTTAAGTCAGCCCACCATATACTGAAGCTTCAGAACCGTGAGCCCTTCTTTAAGTTATGGTGTCGGATACCATGTCTTGGCAACCAGAAAGTGACAAAGATAGCTATCCATGACCAATGGGCAGGGAGTGGACCCAGCAGGGTATGCTGGGCAGAGGGATCAAAACCATGGGAAAGGGGAGGTGGCTTCTCTATAGGCACTTGCTGTGACTCATATGTCCATGCGCACACTAGCCCCACAGGACAGCTGTATGTCCCCATGCAGATGTGGATGAGCTGGACAGTGCTGCTGATCCTGGCAGGGCTCCCACATGTTTGGTTCCTGCTAGTTTCAAAGAGCCTCAGCTGGGACATCAGACTCTGCTTCCTGTGGACTCTCATCCTCCAGCAGGCTAGTTCCATCTTATTCGCACTGAGCACAGAACACCTCTTGAGGCATGGAGCTGAACTCTTCTGCTATGTTTTATTTGGTAAAGCAAGTCACATGCCCACACTAGATTCAAAGTCCATTTCTGAAACTGATCTGTCATATCTGGCAATCAACCAAGCACATGAGCCTTAGTTCAAAAGCAAGAGTAAAGAATTTTCTGCATGAAATGTGTTTTTCTTAATGACAGTGAATCTCAAGATATGTAGTTTGTGTCATCTCTAGACTCTGCTAAGAGGCCCCTTTGATCACTTACCTGTGCTCTCTGGTTAGTCGAAGGTGCCATATAAATGAGGTCTTCCTCTTCCTTGTAAGAGTTCCCAGGGGGTCCTTTATTTATTCACCTAAGACTTAAAGCATTTGATAAACCAACTTCGAGGATATAAAAATCTATACCTTTTAGTTCTAAGTTGTCTGGCATCTCTGTTTTTTTCCTGTGCTTGCCCAGAGACTCCCCACCTGTGCTGTCCCGTGAGCTATGCAGTACCCAGCCAGCTGGCAGCAGCCCACCACACTGCCCACACAGAAAGAGATCAAGTTGTCTTATTTCAGGCCTGCCTCTCTACTAGGTTCATCCTTACCCTATTACTGGGAGCCATTTCTGTGTCACAGCTGACTGCCAAATTGATTTTTTAAAACATCATCTCGCTTTCCCATCTCTGATTCGCCACTGCTCCTCGAAATTGGATGCTGGTTCCTCTCTACCTCCTGACCCTTGGTGATCATGAAATGTAATTAATGAAATGAGATAAGACAGTGAGGGACTGGATACCCTAAGGCTCTATTAAAAACCTGCTAGGGTGATAAAAGTCCTTGAACTTAGTGTCTAATGATAGATTCAGGGAAGGCTGGAGAAAAGGAGGCCAAAGAAGTCGTTACCACTTTGCTTTTATGTGACGCCAGGAACCATGGGGTCCTTGCTTCCTCTTTCTCCCCACCTATCTTAGGTGACAGAAAAGAGGAAGATCAGTGGTAACACTACAGCCAGAGTGCCGGTATTCAGTCCAAGGTCTGGAATCTGTAGCATGCAGAAAAAAAGGAGCCAGGAAACCTTACCTGAAATAGCCTCTCCTTTCTGAAGGGTTGTCTTGGTTACTTTTTTCTCGTTGCTGAGACAAAATACCCAACACCCAAAATGAAGAAAGGAAAGGTTTATTTAGCTTACAGTTTGTGGAGGTTTCAGTCCATACTTGGCTGCTTCAGAGGCAGAGTGGCACATGGCAGAGGGCTAATGTTCATGGCGGCAGCACACAGCAAAAACAACCAGCAAAAGGGAGAAATGGCTGCAAGCAGCCTCCTTTTCTCCCCTACATTGTAAACAGCCTACCGCCACCCAGGGGGCGTGTAGCTCTCACATAACCTCCATGCCCTCCACTTCCACAGGCTCAGGATGTATACAAAGTAAGCACCCTGGCTTCCTGCTGAATCACTCAGCCAAACCCCTGGACTCCACAAGTTGACACAGTGTATCAGCCATAACAAGGGTTAAATTCACCTTCATGTTCCTTCACACATCCTAGGCTTCTCTACTGAAGGCATCTTCTCTGGGTGTCCTGCACTGATACGGCATTCTCTCCCCTCCCCACCTTGTCCAGTGTGAAAAATAATGTTAATGAACTACTTGGTGAGGTCTGAGCTTGCTTCCTTCCCCTCTGTGGTGCTGCTCAGCCTTTTCCTCTCCTCTCTCATCAGGATCTCAGACCCCTTCTGTGCATCCTGCTCTGGAAAGCACAGCAGCCAGGGGGAAGAAGCCAGACTGTGCGCTCTTCCCCCTTCACCATCAGTGTCCCGGAGTCCTGTGCAGTTAGAGGCTTGCGTTGCTGAAATGGGAAGGATGGTCACTGTCTCACAGTGCTTTAGCTTTCACGTCTTGTTTGTTTCCTCAGTTCGTAGCTGCCTAGCTTCAGGTCAGTCCTCACTGTCCCTTTCTCCTGGCATTTACCACTGCCAGCATTGCTTCATCTTCCCCTCCACCCACTGTATGAAGCAAATCCCCACATGTGCACCCGGCACTCGGGATTCCTTCCTAGCCCCCATTCTACCCAGAGCGGTGGCAGCTCTTCTTACCCCAACTCACCTGTCATGCAGTTTAGCTTTGTCACATCACATAATTTGCAACGAAACCCTGAGTATGTTGTTGTTGTTAAGGGAGAAGAGATCAAATCCAAAATTTTTCCCCAGATTTCTTTCAAATGTTTGGATGAAACATCTTCTAAACTCCCTCTTATTATTTCCCTCCTCTCCCAATGTTTTCAAAGGTAGACAGACCCTAACTACAGTCTGAACTGAGAAGGTTTTCAATTAATAACAGCCTCCTCCCCTAACTGGTTAATGGAATTAGAAACTGACTGTGCCATTAGCTCACTGCCAACATCTTCCTGTGATCCAGAGAGCTGTTTGCTATTTAATGACATCATTAGGTGTGAAATCTGTCTACTAAATGACTGACTGACCGCAGGGTACCCCTCCTGGCAGCATCTCGTAGGTTTCTGTCTTGTTCCTCAGAGCTGTCAGGCCAGCCAGCGCCGTACCCCCACCCAAGAGCCAGTTGGAGCACACCTGGGAGTGGCACCTTCACCAAAAGTTGATAGGTCAGCCTCTTCTAATGATGGAAGCACTTGTCATTTGGAAATTAAAAACTAACCAGAAGGAATCATGAATAAGAAGACAAGAACTTTAACAGTGCTCAATGAGAAAGACTGTTCCCGGTGGGCCTCATCTGGGTTTCCCACACTTTCCGTTTTCCATCTGCCAAAGACTCCGCCTTTGTGCCACTCACACTGCCTGTCTGGCCTGCTGCTGTGTACCGCTGGGTACTGGGCATCCTGGGACGCCCTCACCTGCCTCTGTTTTGCTTTCCAGTTTTGGTTGTGCCATCCTTCCCCAGGTCTCTCTGTGGTTGTTAGCACTGACTTTGGACACAAGGAGCTCTGTATAGACCATGGCTGCCCGCTTCATGGCCTACCTGGCCTTTCCTTTGCCTTGAGCCTCCTGAGAAGACCGCTTATCATCCCCAAGAAGCCGCCGTGCCGGGGACAGGGGCCACCCAGTCAGCGCCAGAGGGCAGCCTGGAGGAACTTGCCTTCACATTCCCGCCACCTTCAGCTCCTTTTCAGCAGTATCAGGTTCCAAGTGAGCCAACCCCGACTGGAACGTTGCTCAGCCAAAGGAGCGTGTGTATATTCACTCCCGGAATATGAGGAAGGGCTGCTGTGGAGCCGAACTCCAGGATGGACAGTGATTCTGCTGAGGGAGGAAGAGCTGGCGCCAGGGCCTCAGCACCTCTGAGATGCCTTCATCTCAGGTCCTGTTCCGTTTTCCACAGTGCCTCGGTCCCTTTCATTACAGACGTTGGTCAAGAACCTGACCACCTAGCCCCAGGATCTGTGACTGAACAGCTTCCACTACTAAAAGCTAGAAAAAGAGGTAGGGGTCTGTCCTTGGGGAAATCAGTGTGGCCGGGGGAAGGGTTCACACCCTGTCCATGGCAGCCCCTAAAGTAGCCCCGTGTGCATGTCAGGATCAAGTTCTCTGGAAGGACAGGAATAGAACCAAGCAGAAACCAAGAAGTTCCTCTAGGCCTGTGCACCCAGTTTGAAGGACCTCTCCCCACCCACAGTCCCTGTCTGCTTTGCTGAGATTTTCCAGACACCCAGTGTGAGCATCTGAACAGCCAGACATGCTCGCTGTTGTTGTGGGCAACACTTCTGTCTCCCTCTGAAGCTCCTGTCCCACCCAAGAAATGGCACTGGACAGCCTGGAAACAAACCGCAAGGCCTTTCCACTTCTCTGCATTGGATCTTATCCTGTGCAGCCAACCCTTCAGTTCTTTCCTCAGTGTCCCGCCATGGAAGCTCTAGGACCCAAGCACAGGGCTCCTCCAGTCCAGAGGATACAAGACAGTGGGAAGAAGCAGGCATTCTGATGCTGTGGAGGAGAGGAGATGGCTCGCCTTCCCTCTCCACGAGTGCAGGCTGTCCTCTCACTTCCCCTCAGCTACCTCAGCTGTGGAGTGAACCCTCTGCCACTCTCTGTAGGAAGATGCACCCTCACAAAAGCCAGGAGAACAGCTGAGGTAGCAGACTGTGAAAAGCCTGGGTCACCCATAAGAACTTTTGAAAAGATACATGTTGCTGTCTTCTGTCTGTTCCACGCGGCGTGTTGGCCAGTAGGACAGAGCAGAGAGCCTAGGTTTTTCAACCTGGGTTTATTTGTGTGGGGTATGACAGTAGCAGTGAAACAGAATGTGTTCCTGCCATTCCCAAATCATCCATGCAGGGGCTGGAGGTATAGCTCCGTGGAATAAGCACCTGCCTGACAAGTACAAGGTCCTGCGTGCAATCCCCAGTAACGCCAAGTCATCCATGCAGGCCTCTGTATACCTTTTATCAACAGTCACACCCTCCTCCAGGTGCCCACATCTTCTCCCTTCTATACAAGTTTCTCTTAAGCTATAGCTCTGATAGGCGGAATGGTTTCTTGAAGACGTCTGTGGTCTAACACCTGGCACCTGTGAATAGGTTATGTTACAAGGAGAGGGAATTGAAGCTGCAGTGGAAGTTAAGGTTGCTAATCTGTTGACCTTAAAATAGGAAAAGTATTTTGGGTCATCCAGGTGGGCCATATGTCATCACAAGAGTCCTTCAGAGATGAGGGAGGGAAGCAGAAGGGCCCGTGTCACAGTGATAGGGAGTGAGAGGGCTTCACCCAGCCATATGAGGCTCTGGAGATAGAAGGAGGCCACAAGCCAAAGGAGGTGGGAAAACTGCTAGAAGCTGGAAAAGGCAAGAAAGCAGCTTTTTGAAGGAAAGGATCCAGAAGTAATGCTGTCCTATTGCCGCAGTGAGGCCCACATGAGACTGGGACGCTTCAAACTGTAGGATAACACATTCGCGTTGTTTTAAGCTACTGAGTGCATGTAACTTGTTGTGGCACCATTAGAAATGAATATGCAACCCCAATCTCGCCTTTCCTCTTAGAATCTTGGGATGAAATTGCTCACCCTCTTCGTCTTTAACATACCTGCCTGTCCCTCCAAGGATCTTGCTGCTAGGAGCTCTTTTTGTAGCCCTCAGACATTAACACCTAATTCTGATGATCTAGTAAGTCCTGCTTCTATCAATAAAAATACAACATTTAAATACACATGCCCATGTGATTTTACTGTTGCCTTTACAGAGTGTCTAAGCAACTTTACCTATTTAACTTCACAAAATAAATTTCCCTCTTCCAGTACAGTGAAGCTCCCGCCTAACCAGTACCACCCATCACTGATACCATCTGACAAATAACTGATTTACACTGAGGGTGGTTAGCTCTTTGCCTTGATTCAGATTGTCGGGAATTTCCTGCTCCTCTCCTGACATGTTCTCCCCAGGTCTTCCTGAGGTTTGCCTGGACCCTGTGGAACCAAGTCCCATGAACAGATCCACTCACACTGAGTGATTATTCCAAAGCTGCACCTTGGGTTCTTAACTCGGGTGGTTACAAAAATCCTTCCTTGGGCCCTCACCCGTTTTCTCTAGAACCAGCATGACCATTGCATCTCACCAGCTCCTCGCCTGCTTCTCTGAAGATATTCCCAAAGTTCTCTACGAGAGACCTGGCCCAGAGCCTGTATTTCCCCACAGCCCTTTTCATTTCCTGCATAGTTTTTTGGCCTTTTGATTCTGCTGCCTTGAGCTGGTTCCACACAGCCACATCCATTGGCCTGATGGAAATCTGAGGAAAGGCAGGGAAGGAGGAGAAGAACTCTGGCTTTTCTGTCCCTGTGTTCTATTTCAGAAAAATCTGTTTCTGTTGGGTTTTTTTTAATGTGTCCCTCTGACTCCTAACTAACCAGTTAGAGGAGGCCCTACCTTTGCCTTTGGCTGCCAAGTGGAAGTATTTCATTTGAAAGACAAAGCCACCTGAGGGTGAGACCATTGTCCTGGACCCCATCACACATCCTGGGAGGGCAGAGGGGTCACAGCTGAGGTGACTGTATGCCTCATCTCAAGTCTTGATGAACCAAATGTCTCACAGGATTCCCCCCACCACCACCATGTCATCATGACTGGGACACTCTGGAGCTCCTGGGCAAGCCTGTCACCCCCTGAGCAGGATTTAGTCTTCCTGCCACTGATCTGCCTGTTGTGCTCATCTGTGGGAAGAAGGCAGGTGGCTGAGTGCACCCTCATTCCCTAGCACCACCCCCAGCTTGTCCCCACATATTCCTTACGGTGGGTTGACTGGTCCTTCCCCCCAGAAGATATATCCTAGTCCTGACCCATGGAACCTTGAATGGGCCTCATTTGGGGAAAGAGGCTTGCACATCCAACTAAAGATATCAGGAGGAGACCGTACAGGATTATCCCCAAGAATCTTATATGTCAATACAAAAAAGACAAGACACAGGCACGGAGGAGACCATGTGAGACAAAGACAGGGCTCGAAGTCATGAAGCCATAGGCGAGGAGTCCCAGGAGCCACCCAATGCCAAAAGCAGCCAGGAAGGGTTCTAAAGCCTTTGAAGGGTCTTGACAAGCTCTTGATTTCTGACCTTCCAAACTGAACATAAATACCGTTATTGTAAGCTACCAAATTTGTGGTGAGTTGTTACAGCAGCCCAAGGAAATGAATCTATTCCTTAATATGCAGCCTGGTTTCTTTCAAGAATAATGAAATTAGCCCGAGTGGCAAAGAAGTGGCTTGATGTCGTGACTGACTTGCAGCAAAGTCCTTCCTGCCAGAGTCCTTGGTGAGAGCCCCCTGGTCTGTTTATTCTGCTGAGGCCCCGCGATGCCCTCACTGATGAAGCCCTGTCAGGCAGGGTGCACAGAGCAGGACAGGGCACAGCTCGTGTGTGTTGTGCATGCACTGTGGCTCCTGTCATGGGTTTCATGCTTGTAGAGATTTGCAAGCCTGCCAGATGATAAGCTGGGGGCCAAATCTGTTTCAGTCTCTGTATTTACAGGTAAAAGTTTTATTGAAAAACAGGTGCAACGGATACTAGGTGGCCACAAACCCTAAAATGTTTACTGTGTGACCCTGAAGGAAAAGCTTACTGGCTCCTGCTTAGATGAAAGTAGATGTCCCCAGAGGAAAGGCTCCAGATCTCTTGTTTGGAGCTCCACAAAAAACACTGGCAAGTTACTCACTATCTGATCATGAAGCCCGTCAGCTCATACGCTCTGTTCACGTCCACACCAAGCCTCCACACAGCGCCCAGCCCATCACTCTTTGAGCACAAAGATGTTCCAGACATGAGGAAAGCTCCAGTGAGAAAGAATATACAGTAATTCACAGAAACAAACAGAAGAAAGGACTTTGAAAGAACAAAAACAATTCAATAAATAAAAAAATTCACAGTAAAAATATAGAATTATTATCCTCTGAGAAACGAGGTATTTTATTTATAAAAGAATCAACTATACTCTGGGAGGCTGAGGCAGGAGAATTGTAAGTTCAAGACCAGCCAAAGTATTACGGTTTGTGTCTGTAGGTCCCCCCAAAGCCTCATGAGGTCATAGGTGGGGCTTTATCACAGGTGGCTGGATCTAGAGTATGTGATGCAGTGATTTCTAAATCAGTCCACTCATTGGTTTGGCTCTGACTTAATCCTGCTAGCCTAGATAGAGTATAAAAGGGACAGAAAGAAGGTGCTAAGATCCTTTGCTTGTTTTGCTACCTTCTGCCCATTGTGAGCCGTTTCTCCTCTGCGATGTTGTCTGCCATGCCACCTGCCTTGGAGCCAGTCAACTATGGAGTGAAGTTATACAAACTGTGAACCAAATAAACCTTTCCTCTCTTTGCTTTGGGTATTGGGTATTTTGTCTCAGCAACAAGAAAAGTAACTAAGGCACTAGGCAATTACCCTTCCTCAAATAAAACCAAACAAATACTAGTTACTATGATGAACGAGAAGAACTCTAGAAACACATCCACACATTTGGAATGACATTCAATTTAAAAAATAAATAGGGATGGGTTAAAAGAAAGTCAAAAAGAGAAGATGAGAAAATGGGAAGGAAAATCAGGTGAACAATTTCGGACACCTAAAATGATTATAGAATAAGAAAACAGAGAAAATGGTGGGCATGAAATTAGAAAGAAATAACATAAAACTTCTGGGAAATCTAATTTTATTTCTTGCATATCATGCCAAACACAGTAAAGAAAGACAACCAGCAGAGGGCCATCACAAAACTTCTCGGCACTCAAACAATAAAGCAATCCCAAACTGTCAGAGAGAGAAGGAACTGAGTAAAACAAAGAGTCAAAATAGATCCAGACCTCTCAATCACAGCAGGAGTACCCAAAATGTAGGGGCCGCGCCTTCAAAGACTGGAAAAATGGTTTTTAACCTGAAGTTCTATGTGCAGCTGTCATCAACTATGGAGACCAAATAAAAGCATTTTTAGACCAGAATGGACTCAAAAATATTTGATTCTCATACATCCTTTCTTAGAAAACTACTAAAGATATAGTTCCACACAACCAGGGAGTAGAACAAAGAACCAGGCATGGGACCCAGGAAATAAGGGCTCAGCATAGAAGGGAGGGAGGTTCCAGGATGGTGGTTTTGCTTCGGGCCCACAGGGCAGACAGTCCAGATTGGAGCAAGAGGACTCATGGCTGTGGAAGAGAGGACTTCTGAGGGGATAGAGTTGACGGACAGCCAGTATACTTAAGATGTAGGAAAAATTGTGCTAGATGTTTTACAAATTTGTTTTTAAAAAATAAACATGAGAGAGTATTATGCTACTAAACTGAGAAGCGTATCTAGCTTAATAATGTGGGCATTGACTGTTAATTTGGCAGATTTTAATATAATTATATTTGAAAGGTCATTGGAGAGCAGGGAATGGGGGCAGGTGACTACTGAGTAGAAAGTTAAATCCTTGTCTAAAACTGGTAAAACAGCTAATGTGGAAATATACAGGTAAATTCTAGAAGGCGCAGAAAGTAGATAGCTTTGTAAGAAGGGATAGGAGTAAACAATCATTGCTTTTGCTTTTTTTTGCATACATATGAGTAACCAGTACCGTTTGATTGTTTTAACGTATATTTAGGTTTTCAGTGTCTATTAGACTGACATACTTATGAAGGTATAACTAATCAAAGGAAGTTGGTTTTTAAAAATTGATTACATGAGCTCCTTGTGGTCTGCAGGGTTTGAAAACCCGCACAATAAGGAAGTGCCCCCTTGGAAATACCAGACAGGCAGCCTGCCAGAACTGGAGTGCAGTATCTTTTGTTTGTCCCCAATGCCTTGAGGTCTGTAGACTCTGTGGAAGGGTGAGACACAAGCAGGCTTGGACCAGTGCAGCAGTCAGGCTGGCATAAGCAGGGAGAGACAACCAAGGCTCGGTTACAATTAAACTGGGGAAGAAAATATGTGAGAGTCGCATGTGTACTAGGACTGCCACAGTGCGAAACCGTATGTTTATAACAAGACGGGAATGGGAGACGTGAAAATGGTTTTATTTATCAGAAATGGGACTGGAAATACCTTTTCTTCCAATTTAGAATTGTGTGGAGATAGCTGTCATATACATGCGGAAGCAAGTTGAAGTTTTTATAGGAAATCAGCGGCATTCTTTGTTCTGCTTCCCTCCTGCAGCCTAATCGCTTACACGGAGCAGTACGTGGAATATGACCCTTTCATAACGCCGGCAGAGCCATCCAACCCTTGGGTCAGCGATGACATCACTTTATGGGACATAGAGATGAGGTAAAAAAACATGTTTTCAGGTTCTGGAGTGTGAGAGATGTGGAGAAAATCCATAAGCTCGTAGGATTACTTCATTCTGTGCCTTAAAGTTTGACTCCATCGCTAGAACAGAAGCCCCCAAACCTCCACACTATGTCCTACTTGCTCATGGCTTCTGTCTCCTTACCACCTGGACTTGTACATGGATCTTTGGTGGCTTCACTCTGACTTTTCACGTCGTGACAACTGAAACAGTCCCTCACCGCTTCCTAGTCCTGATTTAATGACAGAAGCTAGCACTTACTGGGTACTGGCCATATAACACAGTAGGTGGCTTCCACTGTATCCCCTCCACAGTAAACATTATTGTTCTCATGGTGGAACAGATGAGGAAACTGAGGCACAGGGGAGTTAGTGAACTTGCCCAGGGCTGCAGAGCCAGCACGGAGTTAATACCGGAACCCAAGCAGAGGGCCCCAGAGCTGATTTTCATCGCTCTGCTCTTCCGCTGTAACTGGCAGCGATAACTCCATCTTCCACCAGCTCCTGTCTTGCAAGGAAAGTAGGTGTGTTTACTCAGTAGTTGTAGAACCGAGGCCCAAAGGGCTTTGAATCACTGAAAATTACGGAAGGAGCCGCCGGACGGTTCTGTGTGGTGTGCCCGTGTAACCGCTGGCCCTGGGCTGGACCACTCACTCCGTGCTTCACTTCTGTGGCCCTCACATTCCCTTCTACCTCTGCTTCCTTCCCGGGATCTTTCCCTGGAATTGGAAAGCCTTGTAGAAACTAACAAAAGTCATAGACACCTTGAGTGAAAAGTTCAAGCTGTCCACATGTTCCTAAAGAAAGAAATCCTCTCCTCCTGCAGCCCGATCTCATCTTCCAAGAAGCTTTGTTTATAGTCTGATTCCTTGGCTCCCGACTGCACCAGCGCACCTCGGGCGCCTCAGGGGACTCCCAGAAGAGTGTGAGGTCGGTGAAAACACAGCAGTGTTTGATCACGACACAGTAGTGCGTGAACCATTTCCTGCCTTAGGGTAGGTCAGCGTCTCATCAGAGCACATCCCATTCTTTTCGGTGATGTCACAGCTTTGTAAATCTGGGTTTCCGGAACCACTTCTGTGATAAAACATCCATACTTTTTAATTTGCAAAAATAAATACAGAATACATAATGGGGGTGGGGTTCAACCTGATTCCAAAGATTGAGAAAACGTACAGAGCACAACAGATGACTGCATGTGGTGGTTATTTAAAGAATGAAATAAAAATAATTTTTGCAAGATATGAGCATTTCATATGTCTACTGAGCATCTAGGACATAAATACCTACTAAGTTTTTGATCCTGACCTTAATAAACAAAGCTCTTAGGTGTGTGTTTCAGCTCAGGGGTACTGTGAAAAACTGAATGAGACGCTAAGGGTGCCATGAACTCAGGAAGTTTGGGAATCTCTGATTTAATGCATATAAAATGTCCTACCTTTTAGCTTAACTGGGTTCATACTCATATATCATCAAATATCCTTAATCAGCAATGCATCGTGACAATCTTTCCCCATAGACATACATCCTTATCCTTTTTTAATATCTACATAATACCCCTGGCGTGAATGAAGTAAAATTTATTTAACCAATCCCCAGGTCATAAATATTGAAGCGATGTATTTTTTATGTAAAATAAACAATGATCCAGGGAACATCCCTATACACAAGTCCAATTATTTCTTTAATATGAATTTTCCAGAAGTAGAACTGCTACTTGGAGTGGGAAGCCAATTTTAATTTCTAATTTTTGTTCGTGTGCCAGAGTCCTATTGAGCAAAACTATAACCAGTGTTTTCATGCCCTTGGCTTGAAAGCGATCATTTCCTCACCTCCTGACCAACCCAAACATTAGCAATTTCTGCAACTTTGCCAATCTGACAGGTTAAAAAATCCTCGTCTTACTATTCCTTTATTAATGTACTTGATAATCTTTTCACCTGATTATTAGATGTTTATTCTTCTATGACTTGCGAGTTCTTGTGTCTTTGCCCATTTTTCTAGCGATTTGCTTTGCTTTGGATATTGAGGTGTAAAGCTGTCTTTGAGTTTAGGTCATTTGTTTATCTGTTTCTCTTATTTTTTAATGTTTTCAGAATCTCATTCTTCTTGCTCTTGTTTTTCTTCCCTAACTTTTGCTTCACTAATGAAGGTTTGTATTGGCTTTTTCTTAACTCTAGTTCTTTTGTCTAGTCGTAGTTACTTTTGAATCTTTTTGTTAAAAATATTCATATACATAGTTGTGAGGCACAAGTTAAAAAATAGAGGCTTCCTTGCACCTCTTCCACCGTTTTTGCTAAGCAGTATGGAAATTTGATAGAGTTTAAACCAACATTTTGCAACTTATTCTATCAACACTAAAGGAAGATTTAGTATGGAATGAGCATCTCTTATCTTTTTACTTATATTTCTAACATGACCCAGAGAGTCTCGCCCATTGTGATCCAAGGATTTAAATCTTGCTTTGGCTCAGGATCTTTCTCCCTTTTTGTTTTTTGTGATTACTGCCGCTCTTTTTCCCACTTTATTCTCCCTTCCTGGGGAATCCTGTGGTAGGAATTCTGGGCCTCTGGGGTGGAGCTCTCATAGCTCTTGTATTTTCTCAATTATATCTTATCTCTCCGTATTTGTATTTTATATTCAGATGACAGGATTTCTGTAATTGCTCTTTAAGGCCACTAGTTTGGGTTTCAGTGGTGTAATTCTGCACTTTAATGAGTTCTTGTTTTTCTTCTGAGTATTGGGAGGGGTAGTCGATGATCATTTTTTCCAAGACATCTGATAGTTCTTGCTCTTTTCGTCTTTATAGCAGGCTGTTTTACTCTATTGATAGTTACCCTCTAATCTCCCCAAGGACATGATACAAATTTTTCACTTTTTAAAATATTTTCATGTCTCCACTCTATTTCTGCCACGTACTCTTGTTTCATTGGCTCAAGGATCATCATTTCCGGTAATTGTTTCATTGCTGCAATCACTGCTCAGAGGAATGATCCTTTTCCTGTTCCCAGCAATTTGGAGGCAAGCTCATTTTCTTTAAACAAAAGGCTTGGCTTTCAACCCTGGCTTTATATTAATCACTGCAGTGAATAAAACCACCAAATGAATTCAGAATTTCTGTCAATAACACATTGCATTGGGTTTGGTTTGGTTTGGTTGTTTTTGTTTCTTTGGGTACAGGGGATTAAACCTAGGGGCACTGCACTATGGAGTTGCAGCCCCAGCCTTTTTTATTTTTATCTTGAGACAAGGTCTTGCTAAGTTGCCCAAGCTAGCCTTGAATTTGCAATCCTGCTTCGGCCTCCTAAGTAGTTGGGTTTATAGGCATGTGCCCCTGCTCTCAGCTGACAATTGCAGATTTTTTAAATCTCCCAGGCAGTTTTCATGTAGAGTCTATCAGTAGTTACTGAGAACTCACTCAGTAAATGTGCGGGTCATTGGTTCTCCAGTCCTGGACATTAAAAATACAGTTGCCTTGTGGTGGCTGTGCGCAGCCCCATTCTCAGCAAGTACCCTAGGAGATCCTGGGGTAAGGTTCACCAAGGTAAGGTTCCTGGTGAGGTTTTGTTGAGTTGCCCCTGGTAGCTTTCTTCTGAGCAGTTCTAACAGCAGTGGACTTTCATGCTTGTGTCCATAGGTGGGCACAGGTAAATTGCCAGGGCGCCCTCTGGGTCCTGGGTATGTGGTCCAAGGATAGACCGAAAGATCGAGTCCTCTCACAGAGTGAGACCAGGGGCCATGCTGCGCTTGGGAGGTAGAGCCCCTGGTTGGCCTGACAGCCCTGCAGCCAAGTGCCGTGCTCCCTTGCCAGCCCAGACGGAGCTCCCTGTGCCCCTCAGCTTCCTCCCCGTGGTGCTCCCCAGCAGCACCCTTCTCCTTCTGTGATGGACCTGGGATGCCCAGTTAGACGTGCTAAAGCCAGTACGAGGGCTGGGGATATAGCTTAGTGGTAGAGCACTTGCCATCATGCACAAAGCCCTGGGTTCAATCCCCAGCCATGCAAAAAAATAACGCCAGTAGGAAGTAGCCGGAAAGCTAGAGACTCTTTAGAGGTCTCCCTGTACTGCTGAGGTATTTTTCCTCCCTCTGTTTGCTGTCCTGCCCCCAGATGGGCAAGGCGCTACCCTCTGGTCTTACTGCTCCCATTAGGAAGTCAACACCCCCTTTACTTAGGAAAGCCTTTCTGCCGTGTAGAGCCCGGTCCACACCGCTGAGCTGCTTCTGCCGTCCCACACCTAATCCCCACCCACTGGCTCTACTTGCAGCTGCGCTGCTCAGAGCCTGACACGTCCCCAGGCTCTGTTGGGGATGGCCAGATGTCTTCTCCAACAGCTCCACTGGAATTATAAACTGCTCTCTCTCAGAACTGCTGAAAGTTCAACTCATCAGCTTCGTGCCTTTCTGAGTTTCTTCAGACTTAACCATCTGCCAGCGGGAAATTTCCATGCCTTTCCATACTGTGTTCAGTGTTTCAGAAATACTTCACCGGACTCCAGGGTCTTTCTGAGCCCTCTGCACCCTCCCCCACCCGTAACTGACTTCCTCTTCGCTCGGCATTGCTGCCCTCGCCGTTGTCTGAGTCGCTACACCCTGTGTGGCACACAGAAGGTGCTCAGAAGTACGGGTGGGAAGGAGGTGGTGAGTGAGGGATTGCTTCCTCCGTCCCTTTTGAGGTATTTGGGGAAGGAGAAGAGGTAAGCTCATGAGCCCGATTTGCTGCGATAAAGGAAATTTCTTTCCTTGTTCTAAGTCAGCAAAGAAGCACATAATAGTTTGGGCAAGTGGTGGACACCTGCCGCCTGGTTTCGGTTGCATCCATGCAGGTGAAAGTGAAGGCCCGTCTCCACTCCAGAACGTTCGTCCCCACTCGGAGGCCGGCAGTGGTACCGGGAGAGTCACAGGGTGGGAATGATGTCAGCGTCACACTTCAGCCTTGGGACAGTCCCATCCATGAAGTAAAGGCTGACGAGGACCAATAAAATAATTAAAAGTCATTTTGCTCAGTTTCAGTTTCGCTCCATGCCTACTTTGTGCTGTGTTCTCAGCAAGTCCTCAGGATAAAATGTTGCAAGGTAAATAAAACCTGCTACCTTGCCACCTGACACCGGGCTCTCTCCTTGCTTAGCAAAGGGCATTAAGTCACTCAGGGCAGGAAGCAGGCCCTGTACTCTGCGGTGTTGCGAAGCAGGGAGGGTATGTTCTGCCAAAGGAGGAAAGGAGGACCGGTGTGCTTCTGCTCCTGAAAGCCCAGTGAGAAGGCAGGGAGGGAGAGGAACCAGGATGACGGTGCAAACCGGGTCTCTGCAAGTCCAGAAAGTTCTAGCACCAGAGAGCAAGGACTTTGTAAAAGCAGGAATGTTGAGTGTGAGCCTTTAAACAGGCTACCTGGGGGTGCAGCACGGGCTCCCTTCTCGGGCCCTGAAGTTCGGGTCAGGGCTCCCACCATCCTCAGACAGTACATGGGAAGGAGGGTACTGGTGAAGATGGGTCAAGCCGTGTGTACAAGGAGAGGTGGCATGTGGAAGACAGGGCTTCACGGGGAACCCACAGTGATTTGAGCTGGGCGTTAGACTTCTGCTGGGCTGCAGGGGTCCAGGCAAAGGACGGGGTAGAAACCGGGCCCTACAGAGATGAAGAGGAGACTGACTGCCATGGGGAAGTGTCGGGTAGCCCAGGGGAGGATGTGAGCAGCCATTCAACAGAATAATGGGCAAAATGGCCCAGAGTGTAGCGAATAGGAAAGAGTATGAATCCCTTCCTCTCCTCAGGAAAGCTCCTGGAGCCAGAAATCCAAGGACAAGAAAGCGTATATTCAAGGGAAGTGAACGGCTCCCACCTTAAAGCCTGAGCAAACTATACCTCAAGTCTGTCCAGTAAAACTTCTGAGAGATAAGGCTTAATAAAGAAAACAGTGATAGCCCAGGCTCACCCTTGAAGGAGAAATCAGCCCAGCATTGCCAGATCAGAGCTGAGGAGAACTTTTCAGCCTAACCATGACCAAAGGAATGTCTTAGGGAGGCCCATGGGAGAGGTTTCTGGTGGTGCCATTAACTGGACAGTGGGGCCTGATGAAGCCTGGGATTGCCAGCAGAATGGTGGCTTGTGATTTGCTCTTCCCACCTGACAGGCTTATTGCTCCCTCTCTGCGGTGTATAGAGCACATGAGCAAAAGGGTAAAGCAAGCCAACCTGCTGTACTCCCAGCCAGCTCAACCTGATGATAGGCAAAGGTCCTCCCTGAGCTGCCTGAGCAGTAGCAATCCTGGCTGTTAGTCAGTCTTTTATTTTTATGGTAGTCAGTCCCAAATATGGCTGCCAAGCAGGTGCTGCCCCGTATATCAAGGGGAGGAGATGCCTCCTTCTCTTTTTTATGTGGACTGGGCTTGGTGTCTTACTTGAATAATAAGCTATGGAAGAAGTGCATTCTGAGAGGCAGTTACACAGAAGCCCTGTGGCTTCTGCCATGGTCACCTGAAACATTTGTTCCTAAGTCATTTCTTCTTGGAGTACATCCGCCATGCTATGAGAAGCCCAAGCCACTGGGGAGGCCGTGTGCAGACAGACGCTCCCATCACAGCCTCAGCTGAGCTCTTGACCAACAGCCAGCACCAGTTGCCGTGGGATGAGCCCTGTGGAACATCCAGCCCTGACAACCCTCAAATGACCCCTTCCACCGCCTTCCAGCTACAACTATGTGAGAAGGCCCTGTTGAGTTCTGTCAACCTATAAGGTAGTGAGAGTGAGTATAAGGTATGATCATAAAATACAGTAAATACTTACATTCTGAAAATTAATTATAGTAAAATACACATTCTGTTACTATCCCTCAAAATACTCCCCTAACTCTGAACACAGCCCATCCTTCTTACCATGGTCTGAGGCAGCTCTGGAAGTCCTCTTTTGTGATGTCATTTGTTGCACTGTTGTGGCTGCCTCAGTGTCCTGAATAAATTCAAAACTCTTACCTTTCATAGCCCTTTTGGCTTTGGGAAAGAACCAGAGGATGCATGGTCCCTGATCCAGCATATAAAGTAGATAAGGATATGCCATAATGATTTTCCAAGCCTGCCTTTCAGTTGGATGGCGCTTGTCAGCAGAAGTCACTGTATTTTTTACCTGGTAAAGACGCTCCTGAAAGATGTCCTCCGGAACTGCTTCTGAAAGTTACAAGGATGATTGGATAAGAGGGTTTGAAGCAATGACAAGTATACTGGGGGACTAATGGCAATGTGTCTTTTACTATAAGAAATTTTTTAAGAAATTAAATGTTCCCCAGACATTTTGATCACACCTTGTCACTATTGCAGTTGCAGGGTGATTTATTCCACAGTAATAAATAACTAGGCCACTCCCATTGGAGAACTCAGGACCTTCAGGTTATTCTTGAGTTATTAAATAAAACTGGGACTGTTTCTTCACAGCCCTGGTCCTGAGACAGGTTCCATTGGATGTTCTCCCTCTAAGGAACTATCCCTTATTTCATAATTTTTCTAATAATTTGTCATAATAAATTCAGGCTTATAAACAAAATAAATTCATTTCTCACAATTCTGCAAGCTGGGAAGGCCAAGACCAAACCACCAGCAGGTTTGGTGTCCGGTGAGCTTGTACGTTCTGGGTTAATAATGACAGTCTTCTTGCTGTGTCCTCACAGGGAAAAGAGGTGAAAAGAGTTTTCTGCAGTTTCTTGTACAAGAACATAAATCCCATTCCTCATTACCTAGTTAACCTCCCAAGGGTCCGCCTCTTAACACCATCACATTAGAGGTCAGGATTTCAACATATAAGTTTCAAAGGGACACAAACATTCACCCCAAAATATTCTATACCTGGCCCCCAAAATTGATGACCTCTAGCATACAAAATGTATTTATTCCATCCCACTAGCCCCAGTGTCTTATTCTAGCATGAACTCTAAAGTTCAAAGTCTCATCTAAATATCGTCTAAATCAGATATGAGTGACACTCAGAATACATTCATCCTAAGGCAAATTCACCTCCCACTGTGAACCTATGAAACTAGGTTAGGTGCTCACAAACTCATAATGGTGGGAGAGATATAGGATAGAAATTTCCATTCCAATAAAGAGAAGTAAAACGGGTGGGAGGTGATAGGTCCCAAGTAAGTTCAAAATAAAACAGGTAGACAACATAAAACCCTAATAGATAAGAGGAATTCTCTTCGGTTCAATGCTCTGCCTTCCAGACTCACTGAAGCAGTGGTTATACCTCCACAGCTTTCCTGAGCCAGAGTCCGTGTAAAACGCTTTCCTGAGCTGATGCTCTGCCCTGCAGGCCCCCTGGGTGGCAATGCCACCCCCATAGTTTAGCGGGATGCCTCCCACGCCACCTGTCCACTGGGCCCTCCCAGGCTTCCCGGGCTGAGACGTGGTGTTCAACTCTGCCAGGCAGCTTAGTTCCAAGGCCCCATGGCTACAGCCCAACCTGGAGCTCTCTGCAGGAATGCCCCCTTGAGGCACTGGGCCGGGGCATCCTGCTGGTCTGAACGGGAGAAGCGAGTGCGCCCCTTGGTCACCCCCGTACTCCCCCTGGCCCTTGCACTCTGGGCAGTGCTAATGACCTCTGCGTCATTTTCATGATCCTCCTTCCGTGAACTTAGGAATAGCTTCTGACTTTTACTGAGGTGACTGATCCATATTAATCTCCTCACCACATGACCACTTGGCTCTCCCCCTAGTGACCTCCCTTTTTATAATACATGCTGACAGGTTAAGAACTTTGTCAATCTTTAGGTTCTGGTTCCTTTTGTGGCTTAACGTTTCTGACTGTAAGTCATTTCTGCCTTGCAGCAGCTTACTGTAAGCAGTCAGGAGGCACCAAGCTATGCCTTTAATATACCGCTTAGAAATATCCTCAGCTCAGTGTCCAGTTTCAACATTCAAAATTCCCACCTTCCTCCAAACACTAGAGCACAAACAATTCAACCGAGTTTTCTTTCACTTTAGAGTAAGAATCACTTTTCCTGAAATGCCCAAAGTCATATTCCTTATTTCCATCTGCAACCCACCAGAATGGCCTTTTCCACCCATCTTTACACCAACACGCTTTTCAGCGATACTTCGGTACTGACTGAGAAGCTCAAGCTGCGCCCTTAAGTGCACACTCTGTCGAGCCTACCAGAATCTCTGTTGAAGTCCCATTCACAACAACACAGACTTTTTAAAGCACATATCTTTCAACTCTTCCAGCCTCTCTTCGTTACCCTGTTCCAAAACTGCTTTCACATTTTTGGGTATTTGTTATAATAGCATCCAACCCTCAGTACCAATGTCTGGGCCGCTAGGGCTGCTAAGACCCATACCAATGACCGTGTGGCTTCCGAACACTGAGTATTTGGACCTTACAGTTCTGGAGGCTGGAAAATGCAAGCTAATTTGGTGTCTGGCGAGGGCCTGCTTCCTGGTTCAGACTGCTGTCTTCTTGCTGTGTCCTCACCTGGTGGAAAAGTGGAGGAATTCTCCAGGTCTCTTCTGAGAACCCTAATTCTGCTCCTGAATCAGTCATCTTCCAAGAGCCCTGGCTCCTGGTAGCATCGGGTTGTAGGTTTGAATGTCAGTGTGTGAATTTGGGGAAGAACGCAGACATTCAGCCCATAGCATACCTCAGAGGTCTCCTGAAGCTAGCGCGCATCTTTCCCCAAGTTTTACTTTAGACATCAAATGAGGGATAACACAGCAAAAGGCACAGTGGCAGGGGCTGAAGGGAAGAGGAGACTGGAGACAGCCAGGCGTGCGCTGCAGACTGTTACGGCTGTGTGGCCTTGGACAACCCGATGAGCCTGGGACTCTGAAAATTTAAACGTAAATACCTGCCTACTCGGCTCACTCTGACATCCAAACGGGGCTGTGTAAAGTGAGTAAAGGAAGCTCTCTGCCCCTGCCCAGCACTCCACAGGCCCTGCAGAAATGAATATTTTCATAAACAGTTGCTTCCCCCGAATCTGGCTTTCTTGTTCTCAGTTTGGGAGGTTTCCTCCATGCCTTTTAGCTGGGCGGTCAGCTGGAATGAAAGACAGATCCCCTCTCACAGAGCCACCTCCCTTCTCTAAGGTTTGGGGTCCCCAGCAGGAAGAGGGAATGGGATGCGAATCGGTGGGTGCAGAGGACAAATGAAAGTGAGAAAAGCACACGCAGTCAGTGATGAGAAGACGCTGTCAGGGCTGGAGGTACAGCTCAGTGGGGTAAGTGCTTGCCGCTAAGCACTAAGGCCCTGAGTTCGATCCCCGGTCCCGGGAAAAAAAAAAAAAAAAAAAAAGCGCTGTCGGGTTACGGATGCGTCCCCCACATCTCTATGTGCATTTTTAAAATTAATTTCCTTTTAGTGTTGAACACTTGCCATGTGCTCAGTACGTACTATGACGAACACAAAGACATAAAGAGATTACAAGATAGCCGGAGAGGCAGTGACAAAGCCTTGGAAAGCTAAATGACAAAACAGCGCTGTAAGCGCCTCTACATGATGGACATAAACAAAGGGGCTGTGAATTCTGTGGTACGCATGCTTGAGTTTGGCCAGGTAAGAGGCATTGTGCCACTAATGTGGAAATGAAGGTCAAGAGATATTAAAAGTTTTAGTTTTTTAAACTGTGGGAGGCCATTCAGTGGTAGCAATGTGTTCAAAATCTGTTCTTGAACCTTAAAATGAGTGATATTGGAAATACTCAAATGATAAAGGAAATGTGTATAGGGAAGTTGTATCCAAAAAGCTTGTGACAGAACAGCATCACAGTGACCGAATATTACCAGAAAACAGCATATGTGGAGTGTATAGTTGTAGAGATAAAGCTGCTTATAACGGACAGTTGAGGAAACCCAGGTATATTAGGTTGAACAGTACCAACCAACCATCCATGTCCTTCCTAGGGCCTCAGAATCTGACCTTATGTATACAAATGGTTGTCACGGGTAAATCAGTTGAGATAAGGTTATACTGGAGTAGGGAGGGCCCCTTGTCCACCATGACTCGTGTCTGTGTGGGAAGAGCAAACAGAGACAGACACGCACTGAGCAAATGCCATGTGAAGGCACAGAGAACCGGAGTGGGTGTCGTGTGTTGATGGAGGTAGAGACGATGCATCTAGAGCCAAAGAATCAGAAGCTAAGAGGAAGCCTGGAACAACTTTTCCCCAAAAGCCTTCAAGGAGAATATGGCCCTTCTAACACCTTAATCTCAGACGTTAAACTTTCAGAACTATGAGACAAAACATTTCTGCTGATTTTAAGCCACCCAGCTTATTACTACTCTGTTACAGGAGCTCCAAGAATGTCATAGTATCCTGTCTCTGTGGACTTCCTCCTCTCTGCTAAAGGGCAGTTCTACAACTTTCTAGACATCTCTGACTTTAATCCTAGTCTCTCTCTGACTCTACCCCTACAGTGATATCCTGAGATTTCCAACCCACCCTCAAAGTTGTCCTTTCCCACCAGACTCCTTCCACCATCGAACAGTCAGGTTGGGTGAATGTGGACTCGTGCCCAAGTATCAGGAAGTGGCGACATTGTGGCAGGTGTGCATCCATGCAACAGTCACTGCAGAGAGCGAGCCACTTTCTGAAATGGTTCTCTGGGCACAGCCTTTAGGGTACAGCTGCCACCAGCACCATCCCTGCAGAGCCCTGAATCCCTGGCTGGCAAAGAGCAGATAGTTGTGTCCATCCCAACCCACAGTATGACCCTGGCTGAAAAATAAAGTGCTCTGCAGCTCTCTGGGTCTGAATTTACCTCTAGCTTTACCCGCAGGGGAATTTCCCCATAAATAGTATGTTTGGTTCCCTGGTAAATAATTGAGTTTGACTAGTTCCATAGTTCACATTTAAGGGCATCCAGGAACTATCTTCGTATTTTGTCATAAAGGGCCCAGGCTCGTGCTTTGGAAGAAATCTTTCATGGAATCCTCCATAGTTTGACTTGATAGACATAGCCTACCACTGTGATAGTACTGAGCCATGGATAGAGAAGTGAAGTTGTGCAGGGCCTCCCAATCCCAAACTACGTGATCTACTGGTCACCATCCTTAGACTTAGAAGACACTGCTGTTGCTGATTATATCTATGGGTGCAGAAGTAACTGGCTTGGGATAAGTTATGTCTACAGCATACGTCCCACACAGTAGCCACTATCCATGTGTTTATTTAATTTTAGATTTTGATCATTTAAAATTAACTACAATTTAAAATTGAGGTCACTAGTCCTATGGCCACTTTTCAAGTACTCAGCAGCATGTGTGACCATGCTGGTGAGTGTAGGTACAGAATATCTCCGTCAGAGAATAGGGTTCTTTTGGACAGAGCTGGTATAGAGTTATTTCCCTTCCCGAGATCTCCAGCACACAAGGTCCCTTCCTCTTTTTTACTATGTATAGTTTTTCTAAGATAAATGTTGAGACTACATCAACTCCATAATAAGAGCTGATAGGATTTTATTCACTTACTATTAGAGTTAATAAAACATATCTATATCTAAAAAGAGGAATGTTTCCCAAATGGTAATGTGGGTATGAATCAAATAAGGATCTTATGAAACTGTAGGTTCTGATTCAGCAAGTCTGGGTGGGGGAAGGTAATTCTGCTTCAGGTCAAACCACCATACCTTTAATAGAGAGGCATCAACAGCATATGGCTTGTGAATTTGAACCTTATTGCTGCACAGAAGGTCAGGCAATAAATGCACCAAGTGAACTTTACACAGAAAGACAGAAGCAAGTGAAGGCAATACTCTCCTGATCTAACACCAGAAGAGTGAGACCAACCTTCCCCACCCTGCTTCTTTAGTGTGACTGTGATAGAGTGAAGCAAAGATAAGCTGTCAAGTCCAGCTGCGTCAAGGCTGCACTCTGGAGCCACACTGTCCAAATTAGATTCTTGAATCCACCACTTCCTGGCTCTGTGTCCTAAGGCAAGTTATTCACTTGGTCTCTGGAAGATAGGAATAATGCTAGTACTTTTTTTCACAGAGCAGTTGTGAGGACTCAGTGTATTGCATCTGCATTAGCAGATGTAAAAAGCTTAGGAAATGCCTGGTGTATCGTAAGCATTGTATGTGGTGGGTAACTCGGTACATGAATGCCGCATTCTGCTTCTAGACAAATGTGTATCGTTTGCTCTGGACCAGACCATTGTATATTATTCAACTCTAATGATAGTTCTCTAGTTCTGCTAATTTCTCTTTTGTGGATTAAAGAAGGTACAGGAGGTAGGAGACAATGTCTCTGATGACAGGTTGGGTTCATGAAGCATCCTGGGTTTTGGTAAAAGTGAAAAGATGATGGCATTGAGAGGTGGACTCCATAACTGAGGGCGGCCCAATCAGCGGTGCTGGTGCATTTCCTGGAGACAGCAGCCACTTGACTGCATGCTGGCAACCTTCACTGAGTGCTACCCTTTTGGGTGCCTCCTTTAAGGGAATGTGTTCTTACTGGTTATAACTGGTATACAAGCCTACAGGTGGAATTGGCAAGCTTCATAGAATCTATCACCTACATATGAGACGTTTTCCTTCCTTTTGTGGCAACAAAATGTATTTGAGTTATTGAAAAGAACATGTCACAGGCTTGTGCCTGATGTTGATCATTCTATAAATCTTCTCTTTTCACCCCACAGCAAAGAGCCCAGCCAGCAGCGAGTAAAAAGGTGGGGCTTCTCTTTTGATGAGATATTGAAGGACCAGGTGGGGCGGGACCAGTTCCTACGGTTCCTGGAGTCTGAATTCAGTTCAGAAAACCTCAGGTAAATCTCTCCAAGGTTTAAACTGTGTGCAGAATGTGTGTGAAGGAATTTTCAAAGTCACTCTCCACCTCTCTTTCTCAACAGATATTGTTAGGGTTAAAATTCAAATTTCGGCTAATCTGGATACGGTTGAAATGAAAAAGAGCAAATTAAAATATGTAACTTTGTCGCCACCATAATAGCACCTATACCAACATCAGCATTCTTTTTTCAGTTCTGTAAGTCTGGAAGACATTCGTTCAACTACCTGGAAACATGTCTTGGATAATAATTAAATAGTCAAATGGATTTGTTGACACCATTCATTAAATAAAACCAGGGAACCATGGAATTTCAGGATGGAGCAGCAGCTCACCACTGTCTTCTCCTGAACTTCCCAGTCTGTGGCACTGAATTTCTGGCAGATGAAACAGCAAAGAGAAGAATCTACAGGTTCATTTCAGAATTCCAGAAAGCCATAGTGCGTATAATTCTGTAACTGGAGACATAACGATATGAAGTATGCTTTAACTGTATAGTGAGTGTTTAAATTAAAAACATTACTACAGCAAAAGTCACACTGCCATGAATCCCCCTCAGAACACTCCTCTTTTCTTTGAACACACTTGTCCTACCATTCTTGCCACTTTCTGAAGCAGTTCTGGAAGTTCTTTTCCATGAATGTCTTTAAGAGATATGACAAAAGAGATATTTATATATAATCAGTGCTTCTGCCTAGGGAATGCAATGTAGCTCAGTGGCATAAGCACCTGCCTGGCAAGCACAAGGTCCTGAATTTGATTCCTGGTACCAAAAAAAGAGAAAGGCAAGCGTGGGAAAAAATTGTAGCGTGTCCTCACCCACCTTTTTCACCATAAACATTTTGAATCACTTCGGGACAACAAGGCAACCAAGACCACACAGCTAAAGACACTTGCACAAGAGACCTCCCAGAACTTCTTCAAAAAGTCGCAAGAACCATAAGTGTGTTCAGAGTGAAGGGGAGTATGTTTTTTTGGGGGGGATTAATGGTACTGTGTATATCACTGTAACCCATTTTTAAAAATTTAAACATTCACCATATTTTTCAGTCACACCATATTCAAGCCAATTAAAGCATGCTTCTTTTTCCTGTTGGGGGAGACCTACCAGCCACAGGTGGTAATTACTCTAATCATCTGATACCAAAGAGAACATCTGATTGTTTTCTGTTGGTCCATAGTGCTTTATGGGAGAAATATATTAATAATTACTATTTAATTAGGGAGAAAAAACACTTAAAAGATGGGGTCCAATATGAGAGGAAAAGAAGGAGATATATTAAAGGAAAGAGTTCTTAATCATAAAAAATTAGGGAACTTTGAGTTTATTCAGTTATTTATTGTGCTAGATGAAAAATCAGTGATGTATGGAAATGTGACTTATCTAAGACCTCCTAGAGATTTGAGCAAACTAATGACTACCATGGATAAGCAGAAAATTTTCTCTCTCTCCCTCTCTCTCTCCCCCCTCCCTCAGGTTCTCTTTTGTTTATTGGGTTAATTTCCATATTCTAGAGCTATTTTCTGAAAGAGTTTTAATAATTTTTAATTTTTTTAGCTTCAGAAATCAGAGCATAGCTGGGCATAATGACACATTTCTGTATTCCCAGCACTTGAGAGACTGAGGCAGGAGGATCTCAAGTTTGAGGGCTGTCTAAACCACATGACAAGACCGATGTTAAAAAGTGGAAAAAGCATAGCAGACACTTCAGGGAAAGTGCTATCCTCTCCAATATTAATGTACAAAATCCACGCTGTACATTTGAAAGCAGGGGCCACTTCAACCCTATATATCAATCAGGTGATGTTTGTGACACCTCTGTATGGTAGCAAGCCCCATGGGTATGTGCTTGGGGAACCAAGACAGTCAAGATGTATGACCTTTGCCTGCAATGACTTTACAGCTCCTTGAGGAAAAAACACAGGAAACGATTAACTGTGTAATATGGCATAAGTAAGTGTAAACTCTAAAACCATTTGCAAGTATTTAAAGGAGGGGGAATCAATGTTAAGCCAGAGTGGCAAATCGTAAGGTAGACTTTGAAAGGTACACAAGATATTGATAGACCAAAAAGAAGCAGAGGGAATATTCTAAACTGGGAGACTGAATCAGCGGGGCTGGGGGGACAGGGTGACTATCCCACATTGTGAACTCCCAGGAAGATATGATGGCTTTCTAGGCATGCCTGTGTCTGCGATAAACAAGGTATCCTGGTTACCTTTCTCTCTTTGCTGAAACAAAATACCTGACACTCAAAATTAAGGAAGGAAAGGTTTATTTAGCTCACAGTTTGTGGAGGTTTCAGTCCATACTTGGCTGGCTCCAAGGCAGGTGGCACATGGCAGAGGGCAACTGTTCATAAAGACAGCAAAAGCAGCAAGAGCAAAAGGGAGGAGCAGCAGCAAGCCTCTTTCCCTCCCTTACATTGTATGCAAACTCCCCGCCCCAAGGCGGGTGTAGTACTCACACCCATAATCCCAGCATTGGACCAGGGATCAGTCATCAATTCTAGAGACCCACCCCATGACTGCATGAGGCTTTGGGGAGACATCCAGACACAAATACCAGGCATAATACCGGGCATAATACCTGGCAAGACTGAATATCTTATTTGCAGGCTACATAGCAGAGTTAGGTGTTATTCTAAATATACTTCAGAGCCTCGCTTCAATTCCTAATGAAGTATTTGTAAGAAGCATTGACCTCTAGTTCTCTCCACTGGAGTGGCACTCAGACCAGGCTTCCAGGCTGTGTGGGAAGCAGTCTCCTCCATGGCCTCCTTGATGCACCAGAAGGTGCCTCTGCGTGACCAGTTCAATCCCAGTTTCCACTGCCAGCACAGTCCCTGGGGGGAGCCACACATAGGAGTCCTTCTCGTCTCTGTCCCCCTGGGGTCCCCAGTATGGTGTGGCATAGTGGCCCCTTTACCTGAATATTTCTCAGCCCATAAGTGGACTCGAGCCTGTGCCACCTGTACCCTTCAGAGCATTTCAAGAGTGACCACAGGGTTCCATCCTTGCAGGGGCCCAGGAGTGCCTATTGCTCGGGCTGCTGTTCTGCCTACACTGGAGCAGTCACCCCAGAAAGCACACACATCAACTCAGACTAGATTCACAAAACATGCATCACACCTCCGGCACCAAGTGCACTGAGGAGTGTGTCCCTGGCAGGCGTTCAGCAGTTCCTCGTTCCATTACCACTTTTGCCTCTGCCAGCCCCATCCCTGGCACCAGGACAGCTACATTTCATCTGGCGGGGGGAGAATGTGCGTGTGCCTATGTGGCTGTGCCGGCCCGCAGCATACGTGCATAAATCCCGGAGAGAGGGCAAAGAAAGCGGAATCACAAAAAGAGAAAGTATAGCCCAAGAGCTTCTAAAATCCCCTGGAGGCCAAGTTCCGCTTTTATGACATTCAACATAATTAGGCACACAGAGGCAAGCTCAGTTTTAAATCACACAACTTTAGGACCCTTTGGTCACTTGTCACAAAGTAGCTGCTTCTCTTCCCTCCTGTTCATCCCTTTGGCCACGGAGACTGGCTCAGTATCTGCCATGACCCAGGTCTCAGGGATTCAGAGCTGACCACGTTTTACGCTTTGCCAGGGGGAAGATGTGTGGGCAGGCAGCAGCACCTCCACCATGGTCTCTGTGCACCTTGGCTCCTGAGCGTTGTGTGATGTGGCACAACTTGAGGATTCTGCTCCTCTGTCGTGCTGGCCACTGCACTAGTCAGATGTGTGTTGCTGTGACCAAATACCCAAGAAAGTCAGCTGAGAAGAAAGGTTTATTTTGGCCCCTGGTGTCACTCCAGAATCCCTTGGCTCCGCTTCTTTTAAACCCGTGGCAAAGCAAAAACATGGTGTCAGGGAAGGCAAGGTGGGAGAAAGCTGCTGAGCCAGAGAGGACTGCGCCAAGGACCAGACATAACCCCATGGCCACAGCCTCATGATCCACTTCCCTTCAGCTCAGCCCTGCCCCCTCGTTTCCACCACCACCCCAACTGCCATCAAACTGTGATCTCCTCAGTGGCGTCAGAGCGCTCATAAGCCACCTTCTGAAAGTCCTGCCTCTGAACAAATGAGAACTGGGAGGACTTTTTCAGTCTAAAGCCAAGCAGCTCTGATGAAGTCCTCATCCCTCTGCCCAGGACTGATCCAGAGCCCAGGCTACTGGCCCCCTACCAAGCCAGGAAAGGCTAGACCGACGAGAGTCCCGCTGGGCCCGCCTCGCAGGACCTTCTCACTTCGCCTTCCCGTCGTCTCCCAGCAGAGAGCACGCTTAGGCCTTAGCGCCTTTCCTCAGCACACACAGTGCTGGGTCAGTGGTCAAAAAGCTGCAGTGAAGCCGGAGCTCTAGAATGAGGAGCAAAGCGCCCCAAAGTGTCGGCGGGATCTTTTAAAGAAAGAGGCCTGTGATGACGGAGTGTGATGGAAAGTCCCCTGACCGTTTTGTTCTGGCCGAGTCTGTGAGATGGGCGAGAGCTGTCCTCTCCCAGAGACAGGGAGGGCGTGTGGCCCGCAGCCTATCTGCTGTGGCCCTCTGTGGCAGAGGCTGCCTCTCTTTGCTTTTTCTAACCCACCCGGAGCTGAGTCCAGCACTCCATTCACCCCGCTGTACCCATGTAGACAGCTGTGTGGTGGGCACTGCTGGCATTAAATTAGCTTCTCACCCTCCGGGCAAGAGCCCGGTAGTCCTGGAGCGGGGGGTGCCTCGGGGCCAGTGACCTCATCCTCCTCCCTGTTCTGTGCATTTGCCAAAGTGCTGGCCGTTGCCCCTCACCGTTTGCCCTCACCTCCACCCAGTCTTCCCTATGCAAATCTCTACTCCCTGCTTGACACCCTCTGCTGCATGGCAGGGGATGAGTTAAAAAGCAAAACCTGCAGCAAAGAGTGTCCCTGTACATTTTTTATGAGCTGTAATGTCTCCTGAGAGAAGGTAGTTGTTCTTCCAACCTGCTGATTGATGGTGCGAGTTCCACACCATGTCAGCTGAAGGGAGAAGCAATTAAAAGCAAGCACCGTGTGTGTGTGCGTGCATGCGTGCGTGTGTGTGTGTGTGTGTGTGTGTGTGTTGGTCTGTGTGTTGGTGTGTGGCCAGGTCTGCCTAGAGAGCGCTCTTCTAGCATTGCCCCAAGCCCTAGGAGACCTCAGAAGGTTCAGTAGGCCCCGTGGGGTCACCCTCTAACAAAACACATGATGAATCAGAACAGAGCAACCCCAACGAAGTTGTGACAGTCTGTATCAGTCCAGCCACCGCCTGGGGAACTCAGCCCAGCGTGTGCAGTACTGATGGTGTTTGCCAGCGCAGGGACCTGAGAATTCCAGCCCACACAGGCACCAACCAACGGATGTGGAGCTTAGTCTGTTGTTCTGAGTCTGCGGTTGACCAGCAGAGGGCACAGAAACACTTTCTTCTGCCTCAGAGTTTGCTCTTCTCTGGCAATGAACCCAAAGCTGTATTTTCTACCCCATGGAGATCCTAGTTTGTGAAAAGGTACTGAGGAGCTGCTTGGACCTCCCGGCAACCTGGAAAATAATCAGTGACTCATGATCTTTCTCCTTCCGGCTTCAAGTAGCAAACCCCACCTCTACTGCTCAGCACCCAGGGAGAAAGGAGACCTCCTGAGAGGCCCTGGGACTGCCCCGAGTCCATCCATTCACCCAGCTTTGCTCCAGTGGTTTCTGAGCCTCGCTGCCCTCCCCCAGGCCGGCTTCCCCGCCAGCCTTCCTTTCCAAGCCATCACCACCCGGCAGATGCCGACAGGTGGGCTGCCTGTCTCCTGCTGTTCTGGCGATGGCAACACCTCAGGACGGCCAGGACAGGTGGTCTCCCCAGTGCCCTGGAGCCTTGCACCTGCCAGTCACCGTGACCCTCTGCTGCCGGTGTGGGGTTTAGTGCAGGATGGGTGAATTCGGTGCTGCTGCTGGCATTTGACTCCCCACCGCGTCCTCAGAGGAGCAGTGACTGCAGGCTTTGGTAACAGCAGTAGCTTTGCAAGCCACAGTGGGCCGCCCTGCTGCAGTGGAGGTGCAGAGACGCCTTTGTGGCTGCCTGGTGGGAGGGGAGTGTGGCCTGAGCTCTGTGGGGCTGGAAGATGCCAAATACAACTGAGGCCTACTGTGAATTTCAGATGGACACGAGGGTTCTCGAAGCTGTGCTAGTAAACACGCACAGGACGTCAGGATGCTGTGCGACAGCATTTCTGCTGTCACCTGGGAGGGACAAGGCAGGTCCCATGCAAGGCTTACAGGCTGGACTGAGTCCTGCATGTGCAGGAAGAGGAGCTGCTGTGAGGGCAAGGCCCCCCCCGCTCCCCGCTCTGCGCCCCCTCCGCATCCTGATCACTCTCCCCTCACACTCGCCTATTGTTTCCTCTTGTGCCTTTTTTTTCATGTTGGATTTTTCTGACGAAGGAACCGTTTTCATGAAAAAGCTTTTAAAATTTGGTTCTGAAGTTTGCATCAGCAACAGCTCCAGACTTTCTCCGGAGCCAGCTGAGTGAAGCACATTTGTGGGGCCCCCAGGCCCTTCTGCACAAGGAATCTCGAAGCCTCAGGAAACGCGGGTCTGTGGAGCCCAGAAGCTGCAGGGGCTAATTCAGGGCTTTCGGCCGGGCCACGGGGACTGGAGATTTTCTGCTCGGAGCTTACTGGAGCAAGGGACAGAGATGACAGAAGGTGACGGCCCACGGGACAGTGACAGAGGAGGCAGAAAATCGCCCCTGTGTCATCGATCTGAGTGAGAAATTGCAGGGACCTGATGGGCTGGGAAGGGCACTGGCACAGAAGGTCCTTCGCAGCCGGGGATTGAGCCTCTCGGAGGCAGCTCCAGTGCAAGGGTTTCGTGCGCACTTGCAAAGACTGCTGGCTTAGGCCTTGCTAAGCTGCCCCTTAACGCGCCTTCCAGTCCTTCTTGCTGCCCAGCTGGGCTTTTGACCTCACCCACCTGCCGGTCAGAGAGGTCTTGCTGGGAAGGAACGCCCTGCAGGTCTCTTCTTGTCAGATGACCTTCTCCACCTCTCACCTCCTGGCAGATCTTCCAGGCTGACAGGGAGCCCTGAGGACACCAGGAAAAGGGGCCAAGAGGCACGGGAGATGGGGCCGTTTGAAGGACTGACAGGTTAACGCTCCTCGCCAAGCCCTCAGGACTGGTTAAAGGGTCACTCCTGTTCTCCTGGCCCCTGGGAGCCTGGAGGCCGTGAGCCCCAAGGAGCTCCGGCAGGAAGGAGGAGGGCTGGTGCTAAGCGCAGTGATGGGTGTAGCAGGAGCCCTGGTCACTTCTGTCCCAACCCGGGAGGAGAAAGAGCTGAAATGTGAGGGGGCAAACCGGGCATTCCTGAGCCTGTGGCTGCCGCTCGGAGGGCCCCTAGCTTCCCCGCCTGCAGCACTTCGGAGTTCAGTGTGGAGGGGAAGTTTATCAGACCTGCTTCATAGCTCCCTCCACCCGCTTTGTGGCCATTTCACAGGTGAAGAAAGATACATGTAAAACGTACAGCAGTTGTAGAGGACACAAACCATGGCCAGGATGAGGGCAAGACTGCCCTGCAGTTCTTCGTGTCATCCTCTGCTTTCTTGCTTTTCTCTTGGCTCTTCAAGATCCGTGAGGGAATAGTAAGAGTTTTCTTTAAAAGATCATTAAAATCCTAAACGGCAAATCAGAGGAAAGGCTGGAGTCCAGCATTTCAAAAGCAGACACGAGGCACACCTTTTCCTGTGAAAATGGGGCTACATTCCCGCAGCCTGACACTGGGCGGCGCCTTTGAGCCACGCACTTGGCTCCACAGACGCTGAAGCGCAACAGAAAAACGTGCTTTTATTTTATTTTATTTTATTTTTGGTTTTTTGTTTGTTTTTGAAACAAACAAAAAAACAAATACATCTTACTTTGGGTACAATCTGATGATAGATTTAATGCACTTTCTGCTGTATCGTGCTTCAGCCTTTTCTGTACCCCCTCTCGGTGACTAAATTACAGGTGCTATTCCTGTGGCAATGAGGTCCCCACAGCCCTGGACTTATTCGTCTGTCTCACTGGGGAGACTGGGCTGTCCCCTTCCCAGAGGCTCCCATGTCCCGCTGAAAGGCTGCTTGGGGAACCGCCCTTGGGATACAGGAGCTGCTCTTCCCGCTCTGGCTCTTGTCGCTGCTGCCCTTAGCAGAAAAGAGCTCAGGGGCGGCTCTGCCAAGGCAGCTTCCCTGCAGATCCTGAGGGATTATGGAGAGGCGAATGGAAGAGAGCAAAAGATTTTTGTCTCTGGCACTCCCTGGAGAGGTCTCCCATGTGCGCCTGCCAGCTGTGTTCCAGATAAACCCACCTTCGATCTACAAGTCATTTGTTGCATACCTGCTAGGCACCAAGCACCATGTTGAATGCTGTGATAGTGTGAACGGCTCAGTTTCTCCATCTCTCACGTGAATGATGTGTTCAGTCCTGCTCAAGCATTCCGTATGATTCTAGGATTCTGGTCTTCACTTGGATAGCTCCAGCTGAGATCCCAACCAGATGTGGCAAAGGGACTCATCTTGTGTAGGTGACGGTGGTCCTCAAGTGGTGATTTTTGCCTCCAGGGAGACATTGGGGTTGTCATAACTTGGCTATCCACATCTAGTTGAGTAGAGGCCAAAGTTGCTGCCCAGAGCAGCCCCTACCCCCACCCACCCTCAGCAACACAGAACCATCCAGCCAGAAATGACCATAGTGCTGCGGCTGAGATATCTTGCTGTAGAGGAAGAGAAATTTGTTGGTCACCCAAACCCCACTGATATTTCAACAGGGCTTCCATTTCTGTCCTTCACAGTAGTGGGACAGTTTGTCCTTCTGGCAGTCTCTATCATCTTTGTGACCCTCGCAATGGCGTCAGGGAAGGCTGGTGAGGGTCTAAGAGGATGGGGCTATTGCGTTAGCTCTGGGACCATCTCCATCAGGGTCCAGATGGAACTGACTATTTCTGTTTCTGCTTCAGGTTCTGGCTAGCTGTCCAAGATCTCAAGAAACAGCCCCTACAGGATGTGGCCAAGAGGGTGGAAGAAATCTGGCAAGAGTTTTTAGCCCCAGGGGCCCCAAGTGCAATCAACTTGGATTCTCACAGCTATGAGATAACCAGTCAAAATGTCAAAGACGGCGGGAGATACACGTTTGAAGACGCCCAGGTTTGCTTATCCGTGCTAGTGCCTAGGCTATAAAGCATTCCTTTGCCCCCCTCACCACTCAGCCCGTGACACAAGCCCAAGGCATGGAGAGCAGATGGAATTTCAGGTTTTATTATTTATAAATTGATTCACAGAAAGCATTCCAGATGGATGCACAAGGAAGCTCCAGTGTGGTTTTCCTAGGTTAGTTAGGTTTACCACATAGAAACAGATTTGTAGTCACAGGTGATCCTCAGCTTACCATGGATGCAGTTATATCCTGGTAAACCCATCATAAATTTAAATAGCATCTATTGCAAATGCATTTAATATGCCCTAAGCAAAGTTTGGCATACACAGTGCAGTGTAGAGGACCGCTTGGTTCCATTCCTGGGCATAGGGCTGACTGCCCGCATCTCCAGAAAGGATCGATCACCCTGTGTATCTCTAACCCAGGACAAGATCCAAATTCAAAATATAGCTTCTACTGAGTGCCAATCCTTTATGCACCACTGGAAAGTAAAAAACTCATCAGCTGAAGACTGTCCATGATTTATCCTTTCCATGAAAATCTCAAAATGTCTTACAAAAGTTCTGAGATAGGTGAGTAGTAGACTCTGAGAACCATAATGCAACATTAGTGGGTACGGTGAGCTGGCAGGGCCGCAAGTCAACCGCACTTCTGTCTAACTACGACGTCCACACTTATAACCACCCCTCTGCACGGCTTCCGTAGTGCTTCCAATGTGTCTTAATCTTTTGTGAGCCCTTCTGTATTCCAGGCCCTGGGCTGTGTGATGGAGCACCACAAAAGCCCTTGTGCTCAACAGGTGACGGGCTGATGTGGTAGACAAGCAGCAGGCAGCTCCAGCAGTGCGAGCAGGGCCCCACATACGTGAGCTCTAGGGTGAGGTCAAGCTCGGAGCTTCACAGACGCTGGGGGAGCTGGCCAAACGGCAGAAGCCACAGCAGCTACCTGAAGAGCAGGCTTCATCTTGATGCCCGGGAGGCGCTATTTCTAAAGATAGGCCTCAGATCAGTTTCTCACTTCCTGTCCCCTAGTCTTCGGTTCTTCCCACAGTCCATGCTCGGCGACGGGGTCTTATAGCTCAGCCCCGCTCCCCACTCCTCTCACCTGTGGAGTCCCCACTAAACAGTATGGGCGGTTTTCTGTCCCACGGACATTATTATCTGAGTTTGGACACTTCTGGTAGCTATGCCGGAGCAAATAATGGCATAGGGAAGCAAGCAGCGTCTCTTGTCCTCTGTGCGATGCTTCAGGATGGAAATGCTTACCACTCTGGACCCCTTCCCTATCTCTTCCCTCCCCAGTTATGGACTCCATGCAGTTCCTGTCTGGGCAGATCTCAGTCTCTGCCTTTTGAAGTAACAAACCCCTCGTGCCCTTTGCAATAATGTCATGAGAACTCTTTCTTTCTGACATATTTTCATATCTGTTCATGTATACGCTCCCAAGCACCATACTGATATGGTGCACTGAGGAGGTGCTGGGGATGCTCCATCCTGGTTTGGTTTGAGACCCAAAGCTCAGCTCGCCCTCACTCATGGATCACCAGAAAAAAGATGCTTGTCAGAACTATTATGTCCCCAGCTAGCACTATTCTCAGAACATAACATCACGGGTAACTTATTTTAATCTTCTGTTGTGGAAGCTTTTAAATGCATAGAATAATGGAAAGGGCGAAATCACAAACTTTGCTGCCCTCATCCAACCTCAGCACCATCAGTACGAAACTTACCTCCTTTAACTGCATCCCCATGCACCGCTTCACTGGGTTATGAGACGGGCCCTTTATTTTTAACATGACCATAACACCATTATCACAGCTTCACAATAATCTCTTAATGACATCAAATGTCAAGCAAGTGCTCAAACTTACGGCAGTCCCATAATGCCTTTTTAAAAAGCTTTATTTAAAATCAGAATCCAGGTAAGTTGCACACATTGCAGCCAGTTGACATTTAAGTGTTCGTTAATGTACAGTTCATCTCTCCTCCCTTTCCCTGCCCTGTGCAATGCATTTGTTGAAAGAATTGGGTCCTTTATCCTGCAAAGATTTCCACAGTCTGGCCTTTTCTGATGACAGCTCTATGGTGCTGTTTAACATGTTCTTATATCGTCTGTGTTTTCTATACGTTGTTTCCTTGGTTTAGATGTTTAAGCAGATTTAGGCTTCATCTTTGTGGCCAAAACTACTTTATGGGTCTTGTGCTTCTTTTCACAAAAAGCGTGTGACAGCTAGCTGTCTCTTTTGTCTAATTTTTTACAGTGTTGATGTCTATTGCTTAGGCCCATTAGCTAAGGGCTACAGAAAGATGATGTCCTCTCACCTCATTGGTTAGCTGGAATATTTCCATAAAGAGAAACTCCTCTCAACGACTATTTGACTAACTAGTCCTACAAGTCCTAGAAGTAAGGAGGATAAATTTTGATTCTTTTCCTTTACAGTATTTGCTAGTTTTGAACATAATGAGTGATTTACTATCTTCTTCCTGACCAGTTAGAGTTTTTTGTTTTTTAAAATATATTTGCAAACTCATGAATTTAAACCTATTTGATGTGTTTTAATCTCTTTTACTTATCATGTTTACTGATGCTTGGACAGTGCTATCTCTGGCCAGCTAATTCCTTTTGACATGACTCTAGTAGTCTTTGATGTTACCCAAAGCAGCAAGGGAACTAAATATTCAGGTCTTCTCTAGCCCTGAAAGAAGCCATTTCTCCAAGGACCCCCAGTTCCTTTTACAGAAAAATGATTTTTAGAGACTACAGTCTACATACTTAGGAATGCTCATTTTTCTTGGGTTTTAGTCATCATTTTCAGTGAATAGGTTTAGGAAATATACTGCTATCATTTATAATAAAAAGTACTTCATGAGTTAATAGTGACATTTTCACTTCCAATTCAGAAGTGCAAAGGATTCACTCAACCTCTTCTTTCTTGTATCTGTGCCTCCTTTCTCTACGCCAAGAATCTGGTTCTCAGGGACACCAAGGATCATATCACAGTCGTCCACCTTCTTTCTTGGGCATTACATGGAGCAGCCTGAAGGCCGCCGTGACAGTGCTGGAATGACAGTGTGACTGTGGCCTGATTCTCTAAGTGTTGTGTAGTGTTCCGTTGTGTACAGGTGCCATAGTTCAGTCAGGCGGCCCTCCCTTCTTGGACGCTCACACTGTTCTTAGTTCAAGGGAGACTTGATGAGAGAATATGAAAAGTTAGCACATTGCACCCTGACAAGGTTTTGAACAGCCAGCCTTCGCCAGGCTGCGGTTTTCCAGGTGCTTCGTGTATGTTACATCCCATTTGCACAGCAGCGCTGTGAAGTACATTAGACTTGAAGATCTACTTAGATGTACCTTCCTCAGTATCTGTTAGCAGTAGTTTCCCATGAATTCAAATAGAATAGAATTCAAATCCAAACACTTTTCCTAAACCAGTTCCTATTTTCATCCTGTTCACTATTGCTTCTTCAGTGTGTTTCTGCCATAAATACACAAAGTGCTTCTTCCTAACAGAGTGACCTTGGGCAAGTTATTGAAACCCCGGGGTCCTCCTTTCCTCCTCTGTAGAACAGAAATACAGCAGAACCTGCATGTGACTGAATAGGACCACATGAAATGAAGCACATGGACTACAGTGACTGGCCCACAGAAAGGGAAAGTGTTTCCCATTTTATCTTCATAATGTCAATTATATTCTTTTATGTTTAACATGTCTGATAAAACATTGAAATAATTTCATGTATTATTTTCACCCCTGACCACTGCAGCTCTGATATATAGATATTTCTAGACTTACAATGGGATTATGTCCCAATAAATTCATGGTAAATTGAAAATATTGAAAATTTAAAATAAATTTACTACATGTACCCTACCAAACATCGTAGCTTACCAACAGAGAACAATGTGGGGTATCCATTCTCTCCCTTCATAACCAAGTCACTGAGTTGGAACCAAACTGTGCTTTGTTTTTGCTGCCCAGCCCCACAAGAGAGTATTGTACCATGAGTGGCTAGCCCAGAAAGAAACTAAAATCCAAAGTTCAAAGGATGGCTTCTATTGAGTGTGTATAGTTTTTATAACAAAGCCAGAACATTTTAAGTTGAACTATCCATCATAAGTTGGAGGCCATCTGAATTTTCTTCCTCGCTTTGTATGTGTTATGTCTGCTTGTGCTGCTGTAACAAAGTATCACAGAGCAGGTGGCTTAAATGACAAGTGTTCATTTATCACAGTTTCAGAGGCTGGGAAACCCAAGAATAAGGTGTTAGCATGTTCTGTTGCTGGTAAGGGTCTTCCTCCTGGCTTGCAGATAGCTGCCTTCTCACTGTGTCCTCTCATGGCAGGAAAGACTACTAATCCCAGCCTGGGGCTCCATCCTCAGGACCTCAATCAAACCTCACTACCTCCAGAACCATCATGCTGGAGGCTGGGCCTTCAGCAGTGTGAATCTGAGGAACACAGTAGTCCATAACAGGGTGCTTATGCAAAACAAAGTGATTCTGCTTTTTATATTAAACCAAGGGGCAGTTATGAAGCTAAACTTCATCTATGAAGGGCCAGATGATATAAATTTTAGGATTTTTGAGTCATACAATTTACGCCATATGGTTTGAGTCATATGGCTTTAGGCTTTTTGAGTCATATGGTTATGTCCACAACTATTGGATTCTGCCAAACAAAAGTGACTATATTGTAGCAATGTAAAGAACATACAAGGTGTGATCAAAATGTGTGGTGAATGTTTAAATTTTTTAAAATTTATTACAGTAAAAGACACATTGCCATTAGTCCTCCCCCCAAACACTCCCTCTCACTTTGAACACATTCATCCCATTATTCATGCCACTTTCTGAAACAGTTCTGGAAGTCCTCTTTCGTGAGTGTCTTGACAAATTGTAATAAAAGCAGTGGATGCTGCTGCCCAGGGCCATCTAGCAGGCTTGTAAAAACATCACAGTGTATCCTGAACCAATGTACCCAGTGGGTCTGGCACCACGTGACTTCTGGCTCTTCTTCAAACGTGAAAGGTAAATGTTTTGAATCTATTTAGGAAATCAAGGCAGGCACGATACCGCAACTAAAGAAGTTCACAAAAGCGGACTTCTAGAGCTGTTTCAGGAAACAGCAAGAGTGGTGGGGGAGTGTGTGCACAGCGAGCAGAGGTGAATCTCAAGGGAAATCAATGGCCACATATCATTTACTGCATAGTTTTTCAAAAAGTAATCATGCACCATACTTTTGGCATACCTCATAAATGTGCGAATGTGACAATACCCCAGCCCCCAACCCGCTTTATTTATGATCAGTGAAGACCAATTGTGTATAACTTTTCTAAATTATTTTTAATTATTTCAACAGTTTAACCCATGTGTGCCAAATTTTGAAATTTTTTACATTTTTGCATGGAATGCATCTATGTTATCTAGAAGGATTAAAGGAACAAGAATTTGAAAAGAACACATTTCATTATGTCCCATTATTATGGGCCTTCCAAATGTGGATCATTAGGCATTGAAAGGGTTAAAATATAAAAAAAAACATTCTTAGCTCAAAGGCCAGATTTGAACCACTAACTGTAGCTTTTGGGCCTTTTACCAGCCAATATACCATGAAACTTATTACAATGCTTCCAAAAATCCAGGAAGATATCATCTAGAGGATTGGGAGTGGTTAATTTCCCATTTCTATGGGGAAGGAAGCAGGGAGAGGAGACGGGGTTTTGGTGCAGTGACAGCAACACGGCGATCTCTGAGAATGCTGGGAGTCACAGCGGAAGTCAGCAGGTGCCATGGCACTCACCCGGCCTTACCCTTCCTGGTGCGCGGCAGCCCACATCAAGCAGAACAGTCAGCTCTAAAGTGTTCAGGCAAGAAGCCCACAATCCACGGCATCTTGTGACCAGCTAGGGCAGCAGTCAGATATGCTGACTTGCTGGCCAAGAGTCTGCAGCTCAGACTGCACCGTTCCTGGACTTTCAGCACTAAGGATATGGCTGTCAACCCAACACCAGGAGAAACTCTGGACCCTAGAGGAGGAGCCAATGCTAGGCTACAACTGTGACCCTGTTTCTTCCCTATACTTTTTTTATAACTGTACATTTAAGTTCTCTAAACCATCTTCCCTCAGTTTACCCAGCTGCTAAGTGGGAAGAGGGACATCTGCACCCTCTGAGCCCCACTATTGAGATCAACAGCTCTGGGTGGCTACCCCAGCTGGTCAAAGTAGTCCTGACACCCACTCAGTGGTCATGGCACAAAAGGGCGGGCATGTGTCCTAGCATTACAAGTCAGTAGCCTGAGTGAAAGCCAGGCAGGTTTAAGAATTCACTGGCGCTGTGGCCGGGTGGGGGGAGTGGGTGCGGCTTCCGTGGAGGGTCTTGTTTTCTGTTTGACCACATGCATTGTTACAGCGAGGTTAAAGTCTGTGTTTGTTTCCTGTGGAAATATTTCACAAGATACTTTGTCAGTACAGGCCCGGGTTCTGTTTTGCTGATCCACTGGGCCTTTTTTGAACATTTGGGCCAAGCCCAACTCTTCCATAAACGTCTTTGGGCTGTGACCGTAGCCCTCAGTTGTTTGCCGTGTTGCTCCAATTTCATAGGTTTAGCCTTGTAAGAGGAGAGGGAAATGGGCCTCTCCTTTTTCAGGACTCACTTCTCTATGCTGAGGATTGAACTCTCTGTTCTCAACCGCAGGCCTCAGAAGCCCCAGTCGTCCTTGCTGTGGTCTTGGGCAGGAACCTCGACCTTTTATACCTTCCTTTCCTCAAAAATTAAGTGAAGATGATGTTCCCTGTAGCTCACTAAGGATTTTGAAGAAATCAGGTGACCTAGTAGCCATGAAAATTCTTTGAAAAAATAAAAAGTGTTACACATTTGTGCATGTGAACTCACAACAGTGAATGGCTTTCCTATTCCCTGAGGTCTCACCATGCCAAGCTAAGATCAAAAGGGAATTCTCTCCAGAAGATATGTGTTCTGAGACAGACAAGAATGCAGGAAAATGTGAGGGTCCTGGAGTGCCCAGCTAAGGAATTTGAACTTTTTCATCCTGAAGACAGTAAGAGGGCGTGGAAAGCTGTGAGCAGGAAGCGGGTGGATTGGGTGGGGGTGGGCGGAATGCGCTGTGGCTGAGAGAGACTCATGGGATGTATAATCTCGACTTTTGCTGGCAGTTTTTGGAAAAGCGCATTAAGCCCCAGGAGGTGTTGAGAACCTAAGGCTTCCTCTTAGAGCACTTGCCTCTTCCCAGAGCCTCAACAGGTTCCAGGAGGGACCCAGGAGTCAGCTGGCCAGCACAGCTGACTGGTTTGAGTTTTAAACCCTCTGAGTGTCCAAGGATATTCCAAGGACTGTGTCCCTGGATCCAGTCAATCATTTGCCCAGCTGCTGAGGCATCTGTTTCATGAACATCCATTCTCTCGTTTGAGTTGGGAGACCTTGACCTACAGGGTGTGAAGTTCTGTGCTAAAAGAAATTCCACAGGAAATAGGAGGGCTGGGTGGCTTTTTGCCACCAGGCAGAACTTGTCTAAGAACACATCATTCTTTACAAGGAAAACAAAGTAGGTCACTGAGATTGGATTGGAAATCTGTCCTTCAAATGGATTGACAGTGAGCTTTGGTGCTCACAGGTTTCTGCTCACTAGCTTTCTTAATTGTCTACACTGCACTGCTTTCCTGACCTGCAGTGACTTCAGAGACACCAGTCCTGCTCTGACCCTGCACTGTCCAGCCTTCTAGATTAGGAATTTGAAAAGCATTTGAAATGGCATGCGGCAGAGCACGCCTGTAATCCCAGCACTGTGGGAGGCAAAGGAAGGAGGACCCAACTCTGAGCCTAGCAACTTAGTGAAACCTTGTCTAGATATAAAAAAATTAAAAATGAGCTGGGGATGTAGCTCAGTGCAAAGGCCTTGGCTTCGGTGACGAGTACTGCCAAAGTTATTGGCCAGGAGCAGGAATTTGGTCTTCTCTACCACACTGAGACAAGGCTCTGTGTGTGGCTGAGGTTGTTTAAAAATAATTTTCTTGACAACTCGATCTAGAATTGTAACACTGTTCACTGTACTTATTATAAAATAAGGGGGAAAGGGAAAAGTTGTCCACGGCTTTAAACTCTGAAGAGCCTGGGGGAGCAAATATAGTAGGTCATCAATAAATGCTGGCTGGTTAAATTAAATTTTGGAATTTAGCAAAATTTGGAAACACCCACTAAGTGCCAGATGTTCTGGGCTCTGAAAAATGTTCAGATGCAAATATTAGCTGGTCCTTTTCTCTAGTAAGTCCCCGATCTAAATTACTAGACCTCCACTCAGCCATCATCGATTCATGGGCTGATCAAAGAGCAGCTTCGAGGCCAGGACGAGATCTAGGTGACGACAGGGCTGTGAAAGAAACCATGTTTGTACCCACCCCGAGCAGACAAGAAGCCTCTGGTTGTAAGTTTCTGTTAGTACCTAAATGCAGGTTTTCAAAGTAGTCGGATAGAGGAATACAAGGCTTCTCATATCTGTTTTGTGTGGAAGCCAAAGCCCAGTGGAATTTGCTTTTTGTGATTGTCCCTGATTGCACAGAAGGAGACAGCTTCCGAGCCTGGTAAAGGCCACTGGTCTTTGCTCCATGGTGGAGTGGTGGCATTGTGTGCCAGTATCACATGACTGCACCAAGTTTCCTGGAATTAATGCTCCATCAGAGAGCATTTCCTGGCCCATGCCAGGCGTATTCTAACAAAGAATGCCACGGCACTCCTTGCTCTACAAGTTACTATTTGATTCTGTGGGTGGTTTTATTTTCGGGAGATGAACTTTAGAGGGAGGGAATGTTTTGAAGAGAACAATCATTTGTTCGTGATCTGCTATTTATTTCTACACGGACTAGGAGTTCCTGGAGAGGGGGAATCAGAAATTAATTTCTAAAATGCTGTTTGTGAATACAGATCTCTTGCAGCAAACCCCACAACCTTACAGAGGAAAGGGAAAACAGTTGTCTAAGTTAATAGCTGTGGTGTTGGGTAGGTAAAAAGCAATGCATAGAACTGTCTTTGAAGTTACTCTTAGCTAGGAGTAGTGACTGTGAAATGTGAGAAGATTGTGCCCTTTGGCCAGTTAAATTGAGTACACAGATGCTTTGATCATTTATTCCAGTACCCTCTTGTGACCTTGAACAGTGGCTCTCTTAAAAACAAGGGATCCCCGTGGCCTTTTTAGGAGCCAAGGAAATCCCAATGGAGACTGCTCATTTAACATCCACATGATGGCCGTCCAAAGCTGTCTCCGCAAGGAGTGGTTACCTGTCTTTCACTTGTGTGAGTGTCCCTGTGGCTGTGGAGTTTTTTTTATCAGCTCTTCCACGTTTATTAAGCAGTCAGAAGTCCACATTAGTCCTTCCCACCATACAATACTCTGATAGCTCCCATGTTGAAACAGAATTTAATTTTCCCTAGATTTCAGCTAACCATGCGTAAAATCTGAAGACCTCTGGTTAAAAATATTGAAGAGTCTCTTGAAAGGTGAAACCAAAGGATAGAGAGTTGCTACTCATGTCTTCTGAAAGGTTTGAAACACCCATAAGTCTTCAGTGCTTTGCCAGTCTGGGGCCTTGTCTCAAAGGATGTTCAAGGCTTCCCTCAAGTATGAGAGACAAGGTGAGAAACCACAGTTAGGTGAGAAACCAAAGCTTAGGCCCCCAGACCCCTGGTGTCTTCACCATCACAATCACTAAAAATGGTGGTTGTGCGTGGTTCTCAAAGAGAATGGTGAACAGTGGCTACACCTGTCACTGGGACGGCCCACCATTTGGACTCAAGAGATGGTCTCTCACATCTCTGGGACCACAGAGGGAGGGATATACTTTGTCTCAGCCAAGCAACCTTGAATTTTTTTTGGAACCCAAGTCAAAGACAATGAAAAGCAGCACAGCACAGTGGGAACAACAGAAGCTCTGGGTTCAAATGCTGACTCCCCTCACCTTGAGTCATTTCGTCTATTAGAGTTTTAGCACCCTCATCTGAAGAACAGGATTGCTTGACCCTACCCACTGCTTCCAGCAGCACCAGCTGCGGCAACACAGCTGGACTCTCTTCCCCCAGGCTCCTTGCTTCTGCTGTCCTCCTTTTTCCAGAATCTTCTGACCATCTTTCTCACCCACATGTCATCGCTCAGAAGGACAGTCACAAAGGACATTACTGTTGTTACCTGACATGCATTATCGTCTCTATAGTGCTTTTCTTCTACTTCTACATTTAAAACTTGACTGACAGGGCTAGAAAGGGCCACGTGGAGACCTGAATCCAACCTTTGACTCCCAGTCCAGTCCTCTGCCACTGCCATGCACATCACAGCATGTTCTATCCCGCGTTTCCCTTCAGCAGACCATGGGGGGGCCCAGCAGCCCCCAAAACCTGGATGCTATTCCAGCAAGCCGAAGGATGGAGAGTGACAGTGAAGCACACCCATTTGCAAAAGAAAAATAAGGCACTTGAGAATCACAAGGAGGGCTCTTGGCCACTGTGTGCTGTGCTGGCTGAGTAGTTCCCTGCTCCATGAGGGTGGTCTAAGGTGGGGAAGGACATCTGTGCTGGCTCAGGAACCACAGCAGAGAAGAGGGCGTGGAGTGTCGTAAGTGGTACGGCTGCTCCAGCATGACCCAGGGCCCTAGCATTTCTCGGATTACCTTCCCCACCTCTTGTAGCGTCGCTGTGTTCCGTCTGAAAGGAGAGATGTCCAAATGAGGATGCTCACGGCAAAATATTGATTTGTGGCAGGTGTGGTTTGGAGACAGCATGTTCTGCTCTCGCCCTCAGCTCCCATGGATTCCAGGCTCTACAGATCTCAGCTGTTTTCGTTTCTGCCTTACAATCCCAGGAAAGCAGTGCACCCCATCATCAGAGCAGCCTGGTCCAAGAAGGGAAAATGAAGGCAGTGTGTCTCATCAGGATGGCCCCCTTCACTACTGCTGTCAGCCGCTACAGGGCTGTGATCCCCCACACACACACTGAGAAGTCCGTAAGACGTTAGGTGTGGTGTAGGGCCTGTAGCCTTTCTTTCTGATGCACAGTGAACTATTCAGGGCCTCCCCGGACAAGATGCCTTTCCACAGGATCCGGAAGCAGGTGTGACCACTGGTAAAGGCACTTCCTTCCAGTCAGCTCAGTCATCTCTCTTGTAGAAGGTTGGGAGGCAGAGGAAGGTAGAAGGAAAGAGGGGGAAAAGAAGAAAGGAAGGAAGAAGGTAGGACAAGACGAGACAAAATGACAGAATAAAAGAGCAAACATCCTTCCCTCCAGCTCCCTAGGAGTTCCCTCTTTATTGGAGCTTAGATGATCTGGCCAGAGGCTCCCTTGCACTTTGCAGATTCTGGATGCACATTTCCCTTAAGACCAGTTGTCTGCAGCACAGGGGAAACAAACCAGAACCCCTCATAAATCAGTAGAGGTCACTGCCAAGAGCTTTGTACACTTGCTAGCCCTGGCAGTGATAAACTCATTGCATTTGGGAAATTGCCAAAGACCCTGGGTCTGATCCTAATTCTCATTCCCAGAAAAATTTCAGCTCTCTATTCACCCACCCCCTGTTTACTGTCTTTGTGTTTCCTAGACAAAGCTGGCATGGAGGAAGGAACACAGTTCCATAACTGGGCACATCAAAGGCTGCATCTCTTTGTCTGGGGAAAGAGGAGTGGCACAAGGCAGAGCCATGGGAAAGGGGGCCCCGGGCAGAGGGGCACTGAAGCCATGGCACAGTAGGGCCTGGGAATCCGCAGGGCTTCCCAGACTACGTATTGGCAACTGGAGTCTTGGGTCTGCTCTTAGTGCTTTGGTTACTGTTGTAGGGGTGATCTGAGACTGTCATTTGATGAAGAAGGGCTAGGACGGGAGGCAGGGAGAGACTCACATGCCGGTATGTTGTACGCTCCCTCTCTTCCTTCTCCCCATCATGTTCCTGTTAGTATCTGGCTTTGGATTGGCCATGTGACATGGAAGGTGACAGGGACAGTGGTCCCTTAGCTGCAGCTGGACTCACACCCAGCCCCTGGAGAGCGGACCTCTGTATGACCCCAGAGTGTCCTTCCTGGTCTGCTTGGTCAGCCTGCGCAGCTGGGATACCAGACCTCCTCCCTGTAGTTCCCATCAAATTGGGAGACATGTTTCTCTGTATCTTCTCAGATCTTCCTATCTTGAAGAGGAATTTTCCACCTAACTGACCCTCATCCCCCACTCAGTTATGCCCAGTCATAGAAATTGCACCTATAATTCTTTGCACTCCTTAGCTCAGTTGGTGATGTGCATCTTTGTGCAAAAGACTTCGTACAAGTCTGTAGAACCTAATATGTGTGACAGCAAGGACCAATGTCTACCTTGTTCAGGCTATAATCTCGGTGCCTGACACAGTGCCTGGCACCTAGTAGATGCTCAATAAATATTTGCTGAACATTGATTAAATGTTTAGGCATCTTCTTTATCTTGCTCTATTTTAAAGGACAAGATCTTTTTATTTTTTGATTTTAAAGAGAAAAAGATAAACAATGAAACAGTTTTGAAACAGGTAAGTAGGACAATTACAATAGTTGATACACTACATACTGTTATTTTCATATTAGTTAATCAGAGCACAAGATATAGGCATGATATCTTGTCTAAACAGTATTAGCACAAAACATTCTTTTCAAGGAATTAAGCAACTAATTGTAAAACTATCTTAACTATCTTGTATATACATATATTTTTTTCTTCATCCCTCTCTTCCATACTCATGAGTGAAATAAATCAGACTCATACGTGTAAACATTGTATTGTCTCACTAGTGTGGCAAATTGAACAAGAAAATAAGATCTGAAATGTACAATAGATATTGGGAACTGGGAAAAAATGTGCAAAAGAAAAGGCAAACTGTGATGAGGAAGGGGGAAAGGAAAGTCTTTCTTTTAATAGATTGGACTTTTCTTGTCTGCAATGAGTCTACAGAAACTATCTGGATTGGGAGAAATTTTGTTGCCAAGGCTAAAAGAGGTTTCCTAACTTCTCTTGAGATAGCAGGAGGATACTGTGAGATATGTGCTGAGGATTTAGATTGCTCTGAGAAGTCAGAACAAGAGGTAGAGACCTGTTGTTTGGGGGAGGGATTTGGAGAGAGTCCGAGCGTTAGGACTGGCCTTCCCAGGTGACTAAGGAGCCACCCAGCTGTATCAGCCAGACAGCAGTGATGCCTGACACAGGAAGGAGACAGTGACTCGTTTTTACTCTGGGTTAACATTTGTACCCAAGATTTAAATACTAGAACAATTCGAAGAGATGACACATGAAAGGAGCGACCAAGGATGCCCCTAGTCTGGGTTCTGAAGCTGTCAGGGATGAATGAGCCAAGCTGCGTACAGTCCTTCCTTTTCCTCCATACAAAGAGCAGGGGCTTGATCCAATTACAATCCAAAGGAAGCATGGAGTCTGCAAACTTAATAAACATTACAAGCATCTCAGCAGACCAAGAAGCTCTGTATGCTAATGTATTTTCTATTACTTTAATAAAGTACATGAGGTTGATTACTTTATAAAGTGGATGACTTTATTTAGCTTGCAATTTTGGAGCCTGTCTTTGTCAGTTTTCCGTTGCTGGGACAAATACCTGAGCCCTGCAACTTAAATGAAAGGTCTATTTCTGGCTCATTGTTTCAGAGGGTTTGGTCCACAGTCATCTGACTTCATAGCAGCAACACTGTAGCAGAAGGAAATGGCAAAGGGAGGATGCCTGCCTCCCTGCATCCAGGAGAGAAGGGAAAGAGAGAGAGGAAATGGTCAGGCACCAGAGGCAGCCCCACAGTCGTCCCCCATGATCCACCCAGACATACCCAATAAGTGGGCTTTGTAATCTCTCAGTGTCTCTCAAACCAATTAAGTTAGTAATCAAGATTAACCGTCACACAACCTGAAAGTCCAAGGTCAGGCAGCACTGTCTGTTGGACCTGAGAGCTTTCTAGCTGTGCCACAATATGGTAGACAGCATCATGGTGGGCGTGCACACCGGAAGAGGGGATCACAGGGTGAAAAGAGGCAGCAAGAGGGAGTTGGGGGCCAGGTTTACCCTTTCCATACTAACTCACTTTCCCAGGAACTAAATGGGTCCCGTGAGAACTACACTAATTCTTTCCCCAGTGATATCCCCCAGTGACCTTTCTCCCAGCAAGTCTAAAGGTTCTACCACCTCTCAGCACCACCACGAGGACCAGACTTCCAGCTTCCAAACCTTTAGGGGACATGCTCCAACTATATCCATAGCACCATATGAATTCAATTAAGTCTTTCACCCTGTGCTGGGCATTATGAATCTAGGCAAGATAAAAAAATTACTGCTCCTGCCTCAAAGAATTTAAACTATAGTACACTGGATTTTTGTGTGAAGTTTTCAGAAAAACATTTCATCCCAAGTCAGACCATCAAAGTAGTCTCACAACCGAGCCACTACTTAATTTCACTTGAGTCTTTGCAGTGGGTCTATTCCAACTGGGGGGTTACCACTCCGTTTTCATGAATAAGGAGGGCATCTTAGGAGATAGTCCCAAACAGGACTCTTTAGGTTCCAGCTGAAGCTGGGATGCAGGGGGTCCTACGTGTGACAAAGATACATCATGCTTCCTGCTTTTACCATCTTAGTTTTTAATTGACAAGTAAAATTGTATATATTTGAAGTATGAGCATGATGTTTTGATGTTTGTATACATTGTAGGATGGCAAAATCAAGCAATATATGTATTAACTCACAGGCTTATTTTTTGTTTAAGAACACTTAAAATCCACTTTCTTAGAGGTTTTTAAGTACACAGTATATTTTTAATGAAATATAGTCACTGTGATGTACAATAGCTATTTTGAACTTAATCCTCCTGCCTAACTGAAATGTTCTGTCCTTTGACCAGTGTGTTTTCAATCCTTCCTGCCCCCACCAGCCTCTCAAAGCCACCATTCTACTCTCTGCTTCCGTGAGTTTTATTGTTTTGGTTCCACATATAAGTGAAATCATATCATGTTTATTTTTCGTTGGCTGGCTTGTTGCACTTTAGTTAATGACAAGATTGCCTTCTCTTTAGAGGCTGAATTAGGTAGGTAGATAGGTAGGTAGGCAGGTAGGTAGGTAGGTGATAGATACATAGGTAGGTGATAGGTGACAGATATCCTATTGTCTTTATCTGTTCATCAGTCGATGAACACCTAGTTTGATTTCATACCCTGGCTATTGGGTTTCACTTCCTTCTGTGCTGGGTAGGGAGAGGCTCGGCAAGACCCGGTCATTGCTCCAGCCTCTCCCGCCCAGGCATCTCCAGAATGTACTCCCAACTGATGGGAGGTCTCTACCTCTCCTTCCATGCTCTTGCCCGGGAGAAGCAGTAAATGAACAGGTCCCCAGGAAGCAGTTTCGCCTTGTAGCTTGGTGCTTTCTACTCACTGAGCATCTCTCCACTCCCCCCGAGCACTGGGACCTCAGTCCAGTTTCACGGCATGGAAGTGGGTGCCTTGGGAGAAGATGCTTTCTTCATGAGGCCAGCCAGTAATTGGCAGTCTCCCTCTTCCTCCTATCAGTCCTTCCTTGGGACAGTCTAGTTTTCCTGTGTGGCTGAGTTGAATTTCACTTCAATGGGTAAATCACTCTTTTTTCAATGACAATGGATCGATTCTCCTTCTCCGGATGAGGATACATCTGTTAGGAAAAGAACATGCACCTACAGAATTTAGCTAGAAATCAGGGGTAAAATTCCTTGCCAAAGCCAGAACGTAGATGCCTGTGGGAGCCCAGAAGAGGCAGCACCCTGCCACCAACCTGCGCCTTCTGAATGTTGCCCTCAGGCCAGGCCCACATGCCTCATGACCTGGTTGCTGACAGCTCCCTTCCAGGGCAAGATGCTGCTCTAATACACACAAGTTGATACAATGGTATTGTTGCCTGGGGGATCATTTTTCAAATTTCACTTTTTGTGTATGGGTACTTGCAGACTCACATGCAGTTATAAGAAATAATACGGAAGTGTATTCCCCCCAATGGCAACATCTTGCAAACTACGGGACAATGTCACAGCCATGAAATTTACATGGCTATAGTCCACTGATATTAGACTTCGCGTATTTACTTGTACTCATTCAGGTATATAGTTAGTGTGTATTTAGTTCTGTTGAACTACATATGTGTAAGATATGTCAAGATATAAAACCGTCCATCACCACCAAGATCCTTCCTGTTGCCTTTGATGACCACACCTTCTTCCTCTCCACCCCCATCTGAAACCTCTGGTAACCACTAGTCTGCTCTCTGCTTCTTTCCCCCTTCCTCTCTCTCTCTCTCTCTCTCTTTCTTTCTTTTTAGATTTGGTCTGTAGTTTTTAAAGAGAAGAAATTTTCAGAACAAGATAATAGGAGGGTAACAATGGTTAATGCATTGTGTACAGTGATCTTTAAATTAGCTACACAGAGTGCAGGGTATTGGCGTTTCATTGTCTAAACAATATTAGCACAAAACTTTCTTTTCAATGAACTAAGAGAAATTAGTAGTATAACTATCATATATATATACACACACACATATATATTTCTTTTTGCTTTTTCCTTCTTTCTTTTCTCCATTCCCCCATCCTAGTTTCTCTTTCCTTTTGAAGTTTCTTCTATTTTACAATATCTATTGTACATTTTGGATCTTATTTAACCTTTCAGCTTGTCACACTAGAGAGAAAATATGATGCTATGATGCTTACGCATGTGGGTTTGGTTTGTTTCACTTATGAGTAAGGCCTCAAATTGTGTACATTTACCTATAAAGATCTCTAGTTTATCCTTCTTTATGGCTGAATAGTACTCCATTGTATATAAAGACCACTTTTTTATCCATTTTTCAGTTGATGGGCTTTTGGGTTGTTTCCAAGATCTAGCTATGACAAATTGTACTGCTATAAATATGTGCACATATATCGCTATAGCACATTGTTCTTAATTCTCCTGGGAAGATACCCCAAAAGGGGAATAGCTGGGTCAAATGGGACCTCCAATCCTAGCTTTTTGAAGAATCTGCTCTCTGATTTCTACAGTGGTTGCACCGGTCTACACTCCCACCAACAGTGGAAAAGGGTTCCTTTTTCCCCATAGCCTCTCTAGCATTTGTTATTGGTTGATTTCTTGATAATAGCCGTTCTTTCTGGGGTGACATGGAATCTCAGTGTTGTTTTAATTTGCATCTCTCAAATGACCAATGGTATTTTTTCATATATTCATTTGCTCTTTGTATTTCTTCATCTGAGAAGTGTGTATTCATCTCAGATGCCCATTTTTGGATTGTGTCTTTAAATTGGGGAGGTCTGATTTTTTTTTTAGTTCCTTATATGTTCTTGATAGTAATCCTTTGTCTGAGGAACAGCTGGCAAACATTTTTCCCACATTGTGGGTTGTCTCTTCACTCTGTTGGTGGTTTCTCTTGCTGTGCAAAAGCTTTTTAATAAGATGAGATCCCAGTTCTTGGTTCTCACAATAGTTCCTATGTGAATGTGGTCTTATTCATAAAGTCTGTGCTTGCGCCAATGTCTTCAAGGGCTTTACTCATTCTGTCTTCCAGCAGATTTAGTGTTTCTGTTTTAATATTTAGATCTTTGATCCATTTCAAATTTAGTTTAGTGCATGGTTAAATACATGGATCCAATTTTAATCTTCAGCATGTGCAGAGCCAACTTTTCTGGTACCATTTATGAAAGAGGCTTTCTTCCTGTGAATGTGTTTGGCACCTTTGTCAAAGATAAGGTGGCTGAGTATGTCTAGAGTTGTTTCTGTATCTTCCAACCTGTTCCACTGATCTTCAGGTCTGTTTTTTTGCCAGTACCATGCTGTTTATATCACAGGAGCTTTATAGTATAATTTCAAGTCAGAGATTGTGATGCCCCTTGCCTTGCCTTTGTTGCTCAGAATTGCTTTTGCTGTTCTAGATCTCTTCTGGTTCCAAATGAATTTTCATATTGTTTTCTCTAATTCAGGGAGATATGCTATTGGAATCTTAATTGGAATTGCATCAAATCTGTTAAACAGTTTGGGAAGTATGGCCATTTTCACTATACTGGTTCTTCTTACCCAAGAGCAAGGGATCTCTTTCCATTTTCTGATATCCTCTTCGATCTCCTTTTTCAGAGTACTGTAGTTTTCAATGTATAGGTCTTTTATATCTTTCATTAGATTGATTCCTAGGTATTTCATTTTTTGGATGCTATGTTTTTCCCCTAGTTTCTCCCTCAGTGAGTTTGTTATTCATATACAGGAAGGTTATTAATTTTGAGTGTTGACTTTGTATCCAGTTATGCTACTAAATTTGTTTATTAAATCTAGCAGTTTTTTAGTGTAGTTTTTGAAGCCTTCTATCAGAGTACCATGTCATCTTCAAATAATGATAATTTAACTTCTTCCTTTCCTATCATTATTCCTTTTCTTTCTCTTGCTAATTACTCTGGCTAAAGTTTCTAGGGTTAGGTTGAATATCAGTGGAGACAGCGGGCATCCTTGTCTTGTTCCTGATTTTAGAGAGAGAGCTTTCATTCAGTTTTCATCCATTTAGTATGATGTTAACTGTTGGTTTGTCATAGATGGCTTTAACAGATTGAGATAAAGACCATCTATTCCAATTTTCTGGAGAGGTGTAATCATGAATGGGTGCTGGACTTTGTCAAAAGCTTTTTCTGGATCTATTGAGATGATCGTATAATTTTTGTCCTCGGCTCTGTTAATATGGTGTATTCCATTTATTGATTTGTGTAAGTTTAACCATCCCTGGGATGAATTCCACTTGGTCATAGTATGTAATCTTCTTGATGATCTGCTGCATTCTGTTTGCCAGTATCTTACTGAGGATTTTTGTGTCTATGTTTGTTAGAGAGATTGGCCTGAAATTCTCTTAGTTGGGTCTTTCTCTGGTTTTGGTATCAGTGTAATGCTTGCTTCCAGGAATGGCTTTGGGAGTATTATTTCCCTTTCAATTTCACTGAAGAGTTTGAGAAGTAGTGGTGTTAGGGCCTCTCTATAAATTTTTTGTAGAATTCAACAGCAAATCTATCAGGGCCTTGGCTTTTCTTTTTTGGTAGATTTTTAATTATATCTTCAATTTCATTGATTGGTATTGAATTATTTAGAATTTTTGTATCTTCTGGATTCAGCTTTAGTAATTCATATATATCTAGGAATCTGTCCATTTCTTCTGCATTTTCCATCGGATTAGAAAGCAAGTTTTCAAAGTAGGTATAGATGAACTTCTGGACTTCTGCAGTGTCCATTGTGATTTTACCCTATTCATTCCTAATTACATGGATATTAGTCTTTTCTTTCCTTTTTTGATAAGGTCGGCTAAGGGTTTGTCATTTTATTTAATATTTCAAAGAACCAACTCTTTGATTTTTTTGTTTTTTGTTTTTTTAACAAATTACACATACATTTACAAAATAACACAAGAACAACACAAGCAATATTGAAATTCAGACAAGGTGATAGGAAATTAGCAATGTTGTTGTATTACATATTGATTTCTTCAAAGTGGTTACTCAGGAAAGCAAATATAGACATGTGAGATTGATCAAATAATTAATCATTAACTCTTCCTTTCAATAAAGCAATAGAAGTCAATAGTACAACTATGTTAGCTATCCTGTATATACATATAAATATAATTTTCCCCTTCTTTCTTTTATCTTTTCCCTCATCCCAGTTGCTCTTTACTTTTGAGCAGTTTCCTTTCATTTCACAATGTCTATCATACCTCCTAATTTTTTTCACTTTCAGGTTCTTACATTAGTGAGACAATAGAACCAACTCTTTGATTCATTGATTCTTTGTATTGTTTTTTAGTCTCCAATGTGTTAATTTCTAGGGGCTGGGGATATAGCTCAGTGGAATAAGCGCTTGCCTAGCAAGCACAGGGTCCTGAGTTCAATCTCCAGTACCGCAAAAAAAAAAAAAAAAAAAAAAAAAAAAAAGCAGAGCAATGTGTTAATTTCTGCTCCGACCTTTATAATTTCCTCCCTCATGTGAGTTTTTGGCTTAGGCTGCTCTTCTTTTTCTAGAAGTTTGAGGTTCACTATTAAGTTGTTTATTTGTGCTTGCTCTGTTTTTCTGATATGGGCATTCACTGTTTCAATTTTCCCTCTTAGGACTGCTTTCACTGTGTCCAATAAGTTCCAGTATGTTGTATTGTTATTGGCATTTAATAGTAGAAACTGTCTAATTTCTTCTTTAATTTCCTCTGTGACTCATTGCTATTTAATTTCCATGTGTTTATGAAGTTCTTGTGGTTTCTTTTGCCATTGATTTCCAATGTCATTACATTATAGTCTGATAATATGTGTGGGATAATTTAAATTCCTTTGCATTTACTTAAGCATGTACTGTGAACTAGTATGTGGTCTGTTTTCAAGAATGTTCCATGTGCAGCTGAGAAGACTATGTATTCCGATGTTGTGGGGTGGAACACTCCGTGGACATCTACTAAGTCCATTTGTTCAAAAGTTTGGTTCAGTTCTAATATTTCATTGTTGATTTTTTGTGTAGTTGATCGGTCTTTTTGTGACAGTGGGGTATTGACATCCACCAGTACAATTGTATTAGTGCTTATTTGATTTTTCATGTCCACTGATATTTTTTAATATAGTTCGGTGCAGTGGTATTTGCTGCATATATACTTGTGATTGTTATCTCTTCCTCTTGAATTAGTCCCTTTACAAGGATGTAGTGACTTCTTTGTCTCTCTTTATCAGTCTTGGCTTGAAATTCACTTTGTCGCAATGGAATAGCTACCCCTGCTTTTGTCTGAGTTCCTGTTACATGAAGTATTGTTTGCCATCCATTGACTTTGAGTCTGTGAATTGCTTTCTGAATTAAATGTGTTTCTTATATGCAGCATACTGTTGCATCTTGCTTCTTGCTCCATTCTGCCAGTCTGTGTGTTTTGATTGGTGAGTTGAGACCATTAAGATTGATGGTTATAACTGATATGTATTGACTTATCCTTGTCATCTTATTTTCCTGTTGTTGGCTCCCGCTTTTTCCCCCCCTCCCTCTGTTTAACTGTTTGCCTTGCCTGGTGGATTCATTCTGTTGGAGTTCATGGAATTGTAGTCCTTGTTATCTCTTTCTAGAATGTCCTTCAAAACACTTTGTAGTGCTAGTGTAGTGGTCATAAATTTTCTCAGATGTTCTTTGTCATGGAAGTATCTTACTTCTCCATCAGTTTTGAAATCCAGTTTTGCAGGGCACATCAATCTGGGTTGAAGGTTGTGTTCCTTTAGAACTTGAAATACTTCACTCCAAGCTCTCATTGACTTGAGGGTTTGTGCTGAGAAGTCAGCTGTGATTCTGATGGGCTTTGTCTTATAGGTGAATTGTTTCTTTTCCCTAACAGCTTTTAGGATTCTATTTTTGTGTTGAATTTCTGGAATCTTGACTCTGATATGTCTGGCTGTAGGTATTTCTGATCGTGGCTAATTGGAGTTCTGTATGCCTCACTTATGTGTATATCAGATTCTTTTTCTCCACCAGGGAAGTTTTCTGTGACGATGTCTGTGAACGGTATTTTTATATCATTTGTGCTATCTCCTGCTTTTTCACTGACTCCATTCCATCTTCTTTGCCTCATCTAACAGCTCTGGATTGATTTTTCATGGTCCCTTGTTATTTTCACAAAATCTTTCTTTTCATGATTGCTAACCACAAATTTGTCTTCTATGTCTGAGATCCTATCTTCACGTTGGCTTAATCTGCTGCAGATACTTTCAGTGGAATTTTTACTTTCCCTGAATGTATACATGAATCTGCCGTATGGATTCTATTTCTTTCCTATGTTGAACATTCATGGCTTCCATAATTTTCTTAATCTCCTCTATTTTTTTTTGTCTGTATCTACTCTATAGTCACTAAGCACAGTTCCCATTGTGGACACCATCTTTGCAGTTATCTGAGAAATTATTTCTGATTTGATTTTTTTCTAGAACCTCATTCAATTGCTTTGTTGTTATATCTTCAGAGAAGCCAGGTAGGTAGCTTTGGGATTGTCCCACCTCATTACTCCTGGGTTTGCCTTTGATGAACTGGGTGTCTGGGGGTCGCATCTTGTTCAAGTGTCTTCTCATTTTCTTTTTTTTTTTTTTTAGTTTAATTCCTGGGGTGATGCTTGTAAATTGCCTTTGGTGGGTTGCTTTATTGCTAGTGTTTAGAACCCTTAGGAAATGACTACTTCTCCAAACTATCTTCCAGGTGTAGCTGATTTTTGGGTTTTGAGTCAGTTGCAAGATGTTCAGCTTGTTGGGAATGAGAAATTGCTGCCGTTTGGCCCAGCCCCTGGTTCTTTGGCTCTGTGCCTCAGTATTGTCTGTCAGTCTTAGAATACTTGGTAGAACAGCTGTTGAGAACAATTTTGTCACTTTTGGCTATAGTGGTACCATCAGCAATGACAATAGCATCAAACACAGCCTAGAAAATGACAGAGTTAACCATTAATTTGCCACCTTTAACTATATGAACCAGATTTTTGGTTATATAGCAAAATCTAAAACAAACCAGAAAATTATATACAGTATATAAGTCCTTAATATGCCAATTTTGCCATCAAGGGTTAAAATTTAAAATGGGTTATGGAGAAAATAGAGATGTGGAAGAAGAGATTAGAAGTAAGGCTGGGGGACAAAAGGGATCATGCTACCTTTGGGAAACTGGTGCATGGAAGGAAAGCAAAGGGGAGGAGAGAAGGAAAGCCCACTTACAGGCGTGTCTTTGCTGTCACGGGTAGATCACGTGTGGAGACAGGCTCCTGATCTGTACCGATTTATCCCAGAAAGCCAGCAGTAGCTTTTCAGCGGGGTAGCAGATAATCTCAGCAAGCCTCACCTTCTGGCTGAGACCAGATGCGTTTGGCCTGCAGCCTTCAGTGCACCTTCCATGAGCCTGAGCCCAGCTGAGGGCCACTAGATGGAACCCACAGCCACTCTGAGGTCTAAGCTCAGCTGGCCCCTCTCCAAGATGGCTCCCAGCCAGTCAATCTCTTGCACAGCACAACTGAACCCTCAGCACTCAGTGCCAGCTAATGCAGTCCTTCCCTTCTGGGGCTCCCTTCTACTGCTGTGTCTCCCTGTGGAGGCCTCTGGGGTCACCAGCAGTCACAATGTGTCCACAGGTTTGAACTACTCCTCTTGAGCAGTGAGTCCTGTCTCAGGGAGAAGGTGCTGCCAGCTACCTCCTCCTTCTTCATTGAAGATTCTCTCTTCATTCTCTCCCTAGGCTTCAATTCTTGCTTCAGATCCTTCCTGGGTCCAGAGGACCCACTTCCCTCCTTGTCTTCCTCACATTGCTATGTTCCGATCTCTGGTCCATGAATCTCAGAGGGGCTCTTTCTGGGCTGCTTACTACTCTGCCATCTTGGTGCTCCTCCCTTCTATTTCTATAATTTGTCAAGAATGCTGTATAAATGAAATCATAGGCTATGTAACCCGGGCATTGGCCTTTTCACTCATAATTCCCTTGAGATTCTTGAGCAAGTTATTGAGCATGTCAATAATTTGTTTCTTCTTTTTGCTGTGCCTATATTTGTGATCATTTTCCACCCCAATGTGACACCTACACCCAATTAGAAATCTTTCTGGAGAAGATCTTCAAGCATGTTTTACCCTAAGAGAGAAAATATGAGTTGGGGAAGTGTTTATTGTTTTCGATATAGAAACGAGATCATATCAGGTTTATCTTTCTGTGGCTGACTTATGCTTCTTAACATATTATACTGTAGGTTCATCTCTGCTTTGGTTAATGACAAGATTCCCCTCTTTTTAAAGGCTGATGTATGTGTGTGTGTGTGTGTATTCAATCACACTCTCTTTATCTGTTCATCAGTTGATAAACACCTAAGTTCATGTATGTGAGAGAGGTGACACATACTGCAAGTTATCCAGGCTTATACAAACACGCTGGGTTTGTTTCCCCCCAAAAGTGAGTAATTGAGTTGTTTTTCCTATAGCTTTGGTTGAAACTCTTTTTTGTGTTCCTCCTTCCCCAGGAGCACATCTACAAGCTGATGAAAAGTGACAGTTATGCCCGCTTCCTCCGGTCCAATGCTTACCAGGACCTGCTGCTGGCCAAGAAGAAGGTATCTTTAGGCAAAGCAGGCTTGCCTTTCTCAGCACTTTCCACTCTTGCCTGCTGCTTGCTGCTGGTGTGAAATGAGAATATCATCCCTTGGGTTTTATTTATTTTCTCTTTTCTCCTTTCTTTTCTCTATCTGCTCCCCTCCAGTGGAAGACAGTGAGGATTATCACCACCCCAGCCCTCCCCTCAGGTCCACGTCTATGTCCCCACTGCCTCCCTCTGCATGCTTTGCCCATTGGGAAGGGCATATGAGCAAACACTTCATCCATAATTGCTCAGCGCAGAAGTTCTGGGCTGGCAGTAACCCCAGTAAATCCTTTAGGACACCAAAGGATCCTTCACTGCAAAATCCAACCCTCTCCTCACAGACCTCCTTTTCCTGAGCCATTTAGAGAAGATTGTGAGGCAAGGGTTGGGACACCTCCTCCACTGGACAGAAGACCTCCTCCATTCCAGGGGGGCCACCTGGTATCTGGAGTCATCCCCAGGATTGGTCCCTCTTTCACACCTCCTTCCTCACACTCACCTGCCCCACAGTGTTTCCCTTTTCTTTCAGCCAAGAAGTAGCCACCTCCAGCCCCTTCCTCCTCCTCCAGCTAGAATGGAGCCACAGCTCCGTGACTCATGGAGTTATGGGTCTGGGTTCCTGGGGACCCCCGACATGTAGGTGATGACGGTGACCGAAGCAGGAAAGACTCAGCTGGGTTTCTGAAGAGAGAGAGAGAAGAGTAGGGAGGGGAACGGGGCTGGCAAGGGAGAGCCAAGACACAGAGCTTATGACTCCAGAATGCCTGACAACCCGCATACTTTCCATCTCCCATCCAAGGCCTGTGTAAGTTATGGGGGACTCAAGTTACACCAGTTCCATGATTTCCAGGCCACACCACTTAGGAGCACACATGTCCCTTTTCTCCGCCCCCGACCCTGTCAGCTTTCCAAGTCCAATCCCAAGTATGTGGTTGTCCATGCGCAGGCTCTCTGCTGGGCCACCTCTGTTTCCTAACCTGCTCTGCCTTCTGTCAACCTCGTGTGCCAGGAGGTCATCTCATGTGTCTGTGTACCTAGTTGGTTCCACGATCCCCAGAGTCTAGGGGAGCATCTCGGTCCTGCCTGCTGCCTTAGGTACCCCCAGAAGAGCTTCACTAGTCTGAGAAGCAGCAGAGGATTTGAGGAGTATCCAGACTGTCAGAAGCCCAGCACTGTTCTTTCCTATGCCCCTCCTTTACGTGTAGCTCTTGGGTAGAAACTGTGGCCCCTGGCTTCTTGCAAACCCACTTCCTGCAGGATGGCAGTAAATCCAGGTCTTGATGGAAGGGGCCTACAAATCACCCCCACAAATTAGTCTGATGCCCTTTTTTTCTGTTTTTGAGAGCTGGGGAAAGAGCAAAGTTTTGGAACTCTAGTCCAGATCTCAGAGAGAAGTTCAAAGTAAGTTCTCCTTATTTGTTATGATTCAAGACACCTGAGGTCATCATAGCTTGGGGACATTCTAAGGCAACTGAATCCGTCTGGGTTGGCCTGTGTATCTGGAGGAGGAGAAGTCTGAGACCTCCCTGTAGGTGTGAACACCCAGGGAAGACGCACCCCCACCCAGGACACGGGCTGAGCTGCCTAAGCCCACGGCTCCTCCCTACGAAAGGAAAATTCAGGGGAGGTCAGTTGAGGTACCGGAACCAGTGTCCTTCCTGGGAACTGTTACAAACAAAGGTCATCATAATTTTCCCCCCAGCCCTTAAATTAAGAGATATTCCTAAGGCAAAAAGCCCTTTCAGATGCCAACATCCTTTCAGTATTGAGGAGCTGCTTCTCCTACCGGTGACAAAACCTACTTTTCCTTCCGTTCCTTCCTGAGGGCTCCAGGCGCAGATGAGATTTGTAACTCAGCACCTTTAGGTAGGCCTAGAGCACCTTCTGGTTTCAAAGGTGAGCCCGCTATTTGACATTAATGTCCAGATCATAAAAGGCAAGGGAGATGCACAACCTCCAGCCAGAAGAGTGAACTGGCCTTGTGTTCCTGCTGAGAGCAGCCTCTGGTGGTCTCTAAAGGCACAACCTTCTCATTCTTTTTCTCTCATTCTTCCCCTTTTCTGGTATTTTCAGAGGAAATGGTAGTTGCTCTGAAAAGCCAAATTTTCACAGGGTAGGTGAGATGGTTTTGAGAGCTACTCCAGAAAAATTAAGTACTAATGATGGTGAGATCCCAGGGTAACTCTGGGGCCTGTTTAAGACAGAGGAACCGAGTAAGTCAGGCCAATGTCTGCTCTCTGTGAGCCGCAGTTTGGTGACTAGGATGAGAATGATAGGCACACAGTACCGGATCTCAGATTGGCCTGACTTGAACTAAATCTGTGCCATACTGGCTGTCCATGGGATTAAAGTCAAATCCTGCCATTCCTCGAATAGAGTCTTGGTGCGTTCCCAGGGCCAAGCAAGCATCCTTCCATTCCTTGTATGAGCAGAAGCCAAGCCCAGCTCTCTGCTGGTATGTCATCCGTCCTGTGCTGTCCCTGTGCAACCTCACATCTGTTTTCCCGCAGCTAGCTGAGCAGGTGGGGTCAAGGCTGTCGAGGAAGTCCTCCATTTTTGTCCACTCCAGCAGATGGCTGCCTTTGGCCTGCCCCTCTGCTTCTAGCAAACCCTGCAGACCCATAGACACCCGGCTGCTTCTCCAGTCCCAAGCTTCTGTTGTCTGCTGGGTGTACGTGTGTGTCCATGTGAGTATGTTTACTCTCCCAGCCCCGGGCTCAGGACCCTGGAACAGGGCTCTAGCGTAAATGGGATGGAACCCTACTCTTCCCAGGTAGGAGACTAAGGGGGATAGCCAGGCACATCTTACACCTCACCTTCCCCAGTAGCAGAGAGCAGCCAGGCTTAGGAGAACGTTCCAGGGCTTGCCTTCACTTGCCCCTGTCCTGGGAACCTCAGCTTAAAGTTCCCTGAAGAGGCCCCTGAGCCTCCCGAGCACACCGCGAGTACACTTCACTAGGGGCAGAGGGCGTGGCTCTCTGGACACCCCATCCCCTGCAGCCCTGAACCCTGTGTGGCTGCCTGGGCTTCCTGGAAGCACTCACCCAGGGCCCTGCACGTGAGCACAGTCAGGCGAGACAGTGAGCAGACAGCTGGAAACTAGAGGCTGCAGTCTCGCGTAAAGCCCCGAGGCGCCGTCCTCAGCCCCCGAAGAAGCAAACTCGTCTCCGACTGCTCCGAGGAGGCAGCGCCGTTGCTTCTGGGCTTCTGTTTCCTGTCTCTCTCATCGGCTCTGCCGACAGCTCTGCTGCTTCTCCTTTCCCGTTTTTCACCCCATTTGGCTTCTGCATTTTGTCCTTTTGCTGTGGCTGCTGCTGTTTGGAAATCACGCGTAAGCTGAAGACCTTTCTTTTTTTGTTCTATATTTTTCTTCCTGCCTTTTTCCCCACTTAAAGCCAGAAAGTGAGCAAGGTCGTAGAACTTCCCTAGAAAAGTTCACTCGCAGTGTGGTAAGTTCAGCTGGATTTCTTCCCTCAACATTTCTTTTGGTTCTGGTTTTGGTTTTTCAACTTTTTTGTCCTGTTTTGGTTGTTGTCTTTTTGGGGTGGGAGGGATTCCAGTGCTTTCCTCCTCCACTGACCCCTTTTCTTTTGCAAGCGTCTGCAGCTTCTCTTCTAGGGATGGATTTGCAAAAGAGCAAGCAGCCCCCTCTGCAGAAGGTGCACAGCAGACCGCCCAGCCCCAGCCCGGGCCTGTGCTCCCCGTTCAGGGCTTTGAGGAGGAGGACCCACTGCCCTGGGGCTGTGTGGTCTGTGCATCTTCTGCAGTAGCCCAGGAGAAGGCCATCCAACGCACCATGAGACAAATTGGCTCAGAGCCATCGCTCATCTCACAAAACAAAACAAAACAAAAAAACACCAGATTTCCTCTGTGAACTCCAAAAGTCACACTGGTGCAGGGCGCAAGCTGGTGTTGCTACGTGGGTAGCTTTGGCTGTATGCAGAAACTGGCCGTGCTGCATGGGTTCTGGCAATGTGGTCTAGCTGGTATGAGTGTTAGTGGCATCCGCATGAGTTCATCCCTCACCACCCCCACCCCAGCTCCTTTTGTATGCTGACTGGGAGAGGAGGTCAGTGGCCAAGTCCTGGCACTAGCCCCATACTCACCAGAGGCAAGGCCTTGTCAAGCTCCCCAGTCCCTGGTTCTGACAGTGAATAGAAACAAGCAATAGGTTCACTGCCAGCGGAGGAAGTAGCTTTCCTCCCATGCACAGCCATGGAGAGGAAGGGGCCCAGAGTGGCACAGGACAGAGCCCATAGGAAAAGGTGACAGCAGGTAACACAGCATCTTCCCTGATATGCACAGTGGAGAGTCTATACTCTCATGGTACATAGAACAGTCTAGACTGATCTCATGTCTCCATGTTGGTCTCTCTGAAATCTGAGCATAAGTCTCAGTACACTGCAGATACTCTACCCAGCTCATTCACTGACTCAAACAAAACCAAGACACTGAGTTCCGAGGGCCCCGTCTGCGCTGTTAACCTCCAAACAGAGGGAACCAAGATGACAGCCAGAGAACAGAGGCCTTGCACAGGGAATGGCCGTGTTGCTTTGCCTAAACAGTACCAATTTGCCTTATTTTCCCACCTCTGTTGCAGGGGGAAGTCCTTGTAAAATATGCCTACTATGTGATTGTTTCCCTTACTCACCCTTGTAACATAATCCCGTGAAGCTGAGGTTGAGGGCAACCCGTTCATTTGCCTGTTATAGCTAGATGTATTTTAACTGCATTTAAACATGACTTCAGACTCACTAGCTGTAGACCTCACAAGAATTCTGGTAGATAGCAGATAAATTAGGGATGCCCGTCCCTTCTGTTCTTGGGTCTCCTCTCCCTGTGGTCTTTCCTCATGAGAAATGAGAACATGCAAAAACAAAGCCTGCCGGCTTTTTGGTCACACGGCTGGTTTACCAAGGCCATGTGGCATCCCAGGATGAGAAGGTGCCACAGACTGTTAGAGGCCAGACTGTGGAACTTCCTCTACCCCATGACGGTGTCACGGAGCGATAGAGCATCTCTCTGTCTGCCAAGGAGGGAGGATATTTAGGGACGTAGACAAGCTGCGAGTGTATTGTCAGGGCGACTTGTCCTCTCAGGTGTGGTGATGCTCTGTGAGGAGCATTTACTGATGTCCTTTTGTCCCAGAAGCAGCAGCGGCTCCATAGTTCTTCAAGGTCTGTTAACAAAACAGAACAAGAAAGCACCAGCCCAGCTCAAGAACGCACGTGGGAGAATACATAGTGACTCTGTCAGAGTGGGCTAACGGAGGACAATATCCCAAGCCCCTGAGACTCAGGCATTTATATGACAGAAGACCCAAACTTGAGGAATTACATTGCTAAATTCCCTACTGCTTTTATATGAACAAGAGGCTATGATGGGTGGTACCTTCAGGCTTTTTGGATCCAGGCATGTCCCTGGACTCTTGGGGTAACACTACAGCCCTGTGGGTGTGACTAAGTTTGGGGACATGGTCCGTGGGTACAGAACAGTGTCAGCTCTCAGACTGTTCAAGACTAGAACCCAAGAATTTGGTCTCAATAGCCCAGTGTTCTAATCAGATATAACCAACCAACCAATACGCCTTGCAGTGTGATATTTATTTTCCAATATATAGATATATAGTGTTCAGTTTTCTAAAAGACTTACCCAAATGCTTCACTTACCACATACTGCAAACTATCAAACTAGATAAAGGTCAGCCAGGCACAGTGGCACATGCCTATCACCCCAGTACTCCAAGAGGCAGAGGCAGGAAGTCTGTGTATTCAGGCTCAGATTGGGCAATGCATCAAGAGTGAGCATAGCCCTTGAACTTATCTTAGCAACACCCTGTCTCACAAACAATATTTTAGACAGTGTTTAAAGGGCTGGGTTTGCAGCTCAATGTAAAGGCCCAGGGTTCAAGCCTCTGTGTCCTTCGTAAGGGAGGGGGTGGTTAATGTCCTGTTTAGTAGCACTCTCATGTCTTTGGGAGAGATATGTAAGAAGACCAACCAAATCACAGAGCTAATAATGGAAAAATGGGAGCATGAAGGCAGGCTGCTAACGGGTCAAGGACTTGAGGCTGGCTGTCATATAGGTCTAACCAATGGCAGAACATGTTGATTCAAGTGGCTGGATAGCTCAGTTATTGTCTTGCCCATACTGAATCTGAATCTAGAATTTCTCCTGCAAAACATGTCCATGCCCCCTCCTTTCTTGGCAAAGGAGGAAAATACAGAGAGAGCCAATTTTTCCTTCCAAGTCTCAAGGTGTGCCCTGACATGGAAGGACTGTGTAGTTAAAACCATGGATGCCCTAAGGAGCAATTCAAGTGTTTCACGGAAACTTCCAGGGCCATGCTACCTTGAGTTCAGGAGGGGTCTGGCCCTCCCTCTCGTAGAGTCAGTGCTTCCAGTGGAAGGTTCATTCCAGGCCACCTAGGTCTTGAACGTGCCAAGCAAATGTCCAGGGATCTGTAACAATCATGTGTCATTTGGAAGAGTGGAATCATACAGCCTGCCTAAAACCCTGCTTGTTTGGTGGGGAAAGCCAGGGTCAGAACCAGATACAGTTGAAAGTCCATGGCAAGTTGTACCCAGTCTAGAGTGAACTTTTACTCCAAACAGTAAACAGGACTCCCTCTGGAGAGTCCAGATCCTAGGACCCCCCAGCTGGCCAAGCAAAACACAGGTGGGATTTCAGCCCCGCCTTGGCTCTCAGCTGGCTGTATGCAGAAATAACCCATGCCACTGTACATAGTTTTCCTTTTCTGAGGAGCCCTAGCTTCAGTAAGTGTTGTAATATATGGAAGCATCTCAAGAGGGCCCCATATGGGGCCTGCAGCCAAATGAATCTGTTTTGGAAAAATCAGATGTACAAGAACTAGTCACAAGGGCGGAGAGCGCCAGGAGCCTGAAGAGAGAGGTGGACACATCTAGGGTCGCATGGAGCGCAGCTCAGGGACTCGCGGCAGTGGATGGCAAGATGGGAAGATCCCGCACCCCGAGGCAGGAAGAATGGGTCATTTGCTGAACTAGACAAAGTTGGCCCATGGCCAGCCGGAACACACCTGCTGTTTCTCAAAAACTATTAATATGTCAAATGTCAGTTAAGAAGCAGTCCGAGCATCAGTGGGCAGCATCAAATGCTTCGCTGACTGTTTTAACAACTTTGTTCTATAGGATTCGGAATGTGCGCCAGGGTCACCTGGTATGCAAGATAGTAGGTACCACCAAGATGGCTGTAGTCGAGTCAGGCCGGACCCCACCCTGAGCAGAAGCCATTCTTGCCTTAATCTTGCTTACTAGAGAGCTTCCTTTCATAGGCAGTGGCTATGAAACATGAAAGCCACAGCAGGAAACACCTGGCCAGTTATTATGGTTTGCCTGTGTGTCACCTCCCATCGCATCTTTGGGTTCTTTGGTGAGAGGCCCTAGGCATCATTAACCAGGCAAAGGAAGGGACTTCCTGCTGCTCGGTGCCAACCAGCCTGCCGGTCTCTGCTGTCTTCCTGGCTTTGTGGTGAACAGATGGACAGTGGGGGCACAAGGTGGTCAGAACTGACAGGCTCAGCCCCTCAGTCTCTCTTAGATGGGCTCACTCCTTCAGATTCCCCAGGACTGGCCATGGCCCGACCCTGGAGGGAGTGAGAGGAAGCGAAAGGGCTCTTGGCCAAACCACAGTGGCAGCAATGTGATTTTTGCTTTGTGGACGGTGGCTGAAGCTGTCTGGTGAGAGCCTTCATTGGGAGAAGCTAACACCCCTGCCCCCATCCATGTACCGGAGCCCCAGGTGACGCTGGCAGCAGCTTCCTGGACACCTCTGCCTGGATACTCAGTTGAAGCCCCAGTGTTTCCCTAAACAGCTTTGTCGGCCCTAGCTTTGGGCCCCGAAAATGGGAAACAGATTTGGTTCCCTTTGTGGAAGCACCAGGGGCCACAGGGAATATGGCATTTCCCCTTTGCTGACAGCAGCAAGGGCCAGTGCTAAGGAAGCCTCAGCATGTGACCAGCAGCATCTCTGCCACAGGCTTTTCTGTCTTGCCCGCCAAGGAATGCAGCAGGGAAGTCAGAGGGAGACAGAAGGCTCTGGGAGCCAGCTGTCACTCCCCTCTCTCTCCCCCTCCCTCCCAGCCTGCTGAAGAGGTCAACAGCTTCCTGCCCTTTCCATGCAACTCTGCAGGAGGAAACCCCGGCTCTAGTCCTGTGCTGACCGGAAGTGGAAAGCTGAGGCTTCTGGGCAGGAGAGAGAGGCTGCACAATCAGGACAATGAACGGGAAAGAAGCAGTTCCTTCCCTGGGAGTGGTCTTCTCCTCTTTCTCAGACTTCCGTGAGGGGACAGCCAGCAAACCCGGGTGGAGTGAGTCTTCAAACACTCCGGGCTTGGCAGAGCCCCACAGGGCTTTGACCTCCATTGCAAAAGTGTTTCCGAGCCTCTGGCAAGGGATACTTGGCTAAATACTTTTACACAGGGCTGCTTTTTATGGCAAACAGTCCCTTTGGGACCTCTGATGCCAGCCTGTCCCATTTATCTAGCTATAGTGAACCTCTGGCCCTGGTTAGAAGTAAGGGTGGCCTTCCACAATAATATTTTGGAGGGGAAAGCATGGAAATCTGCCTTTCTTGAGCAGCAAGGATGTCCCCTGGGACTCTGAACCATCTCACAGCCCCCATGTAGAGGTTTCTGCTTCCAGCCTCAGCTGTGTGGCTGCAGGCAGATGACTAGCTCTCTCTGAGACCTACTCTTGTTCCTCTGCATAATGACTTGGAGCAGATCATCTTTGTCATCCCTTCCAGCTGGGAGCGTTTGGTGGGTATGTGCTTCTTTCTACTGCGGGACTTCTGAGTTGTAGGGCTCATTCCTCAGAATTAGAGAGGTGCTGCCTTCTGGCCCAACTAGCTACCGTATTCAGAAATGTCTGCTGGCCTTCAAGGCTGAGAGGTAAACTATGAATGGAATGGAGCTGGGAGTATTCACAGACCCTGGACAAACACTGGCAGGAGAACTGAGGGCCCGGGTTCCCTCCCCACAGGAAAGGTCCCCCTCAGTGCTCCTGGGCTCACACTCGTCTTATGAGCAGCTGGAGTGGGGGAAGGGATCCCTAAGAATACGGTGGGTGACACCACCCTCTCAGCCTGGCCAGTTCAGCAGTCCGTGCCCTTCTGGCTGGGATGTACTGCTCTGTGGTGGAGGAGGATTATCAAGGTCAGCTGGGCAGAAGGAGAACCCCAGTACCGCTGCAGTCATGTCTCCTACACTGTGTGGGGTCTTGGGAACCCCAGGGGCATGGAGGGAAGGAAACATGAGGGGTGTGGCATCACTGCTGCTCACCTCGTCTCTCGCTTTCCGCTTCTCCAGGGACCCCGGGTCAGCCAGTCCCTGTCCTCTCTTAGAGTGGGGAAAGAGGTTATACGAGAGAGTGCTGTCCAGGTCGTGGTCAGAGGTGGGTCTCATCTCCTCTGATCCCTGTCCTCCTCTCTCAAGCCTGGCTCCGTGTGAGGTTTGGAAAAGCATATTTACTATTATGATTTTATAGCTGAAAAATACAAGTCTATTTTTCATAAACAAAAATCTAAAACAACAGAATCAGCATGGCAGGTGGAATGCAGAGCAGGTTCCATGGGAAAGTGATTCTTTATGGCACGGCATGGGAGGGGTTAAGATTGCTGTTTTTCCAAGAGGTTACAGTTTGGTTGTCATTTTGGGAACCCTGTCATTTCTCTTGGAAGGAGGAACCCCCAGATGTTTCAGCTGATCGTTCAACCTGTCAGCAGAAAGCAACGAAAACTGCTCTCCCCACTCACAGCGCCCACTCAGAGAAAACCCCACACCGACACAGCCTGACCCTCCTTGCCAGCCCTCCTTTGCTCCCCACCAGGGCCCTCCCATCCCTCCCCAGACCCCAGTGTGCCAAGCAGTCAAGTGAAAATCAAGCTCCTCCGAGGCAGAAAGGCACAGCTGTGTGTTTACAGCCACTGCTTCTGATCCAAAGCGCATACCCTGCCAGTCTCCCGGCGAGGCAGGCTGGGGGCAAACTGTGTGTGGATGTGCCAGGCACGATCTATTTTGGGAGATGACCTGCAGCTCTTTGCCATCGTGTAGCCTCCTCCCCACCCCCATTCAGGCAAGTCATCCTAGAAGGAGCTGTCACTTCAGAAGTGGCTGATAGGGCTGTGGGGTTGCAAGTGGTCCTTGTCACTTGTGCAGTCAGACTCTGGAACCTGTCCCCGTGTAGTCGCAAGACAATGGTGTGGCCTCCTGTCTGTCCAGTGAGAAGAGATAGGGTGAAGGTGAATCTAGCTCTGGGTGCAGGGTAGGCCCCTCGATGCTGTCTCAGTCCTGCCAGGGGGCCAGGGCACACCCGAAAGAGATACACATCCAGGCATCTGCCAGGCTTTGCAACAGCAGGTCCTAGGAAGGAGACAGCCCTGCTAAGGTCGAAGTCAAGGGGAAGGGAGCCACTGCTTCTTGTTGCCCCAGTTGGAGAGTCAAAGGCCTGGAAGCCAAGGAAGTAAGACTCCCATGGAATTCCCCCCCCCCCCCATGAGCTCCCGGCGCAAACAGCTCTGGTCCGAGCTGAGAGTAGGGTCCCTTTATCAAGCAGCTGGTGAGTCTCCTGGCAGGAATGGAGTTAAGAAAGCACCACATTCTGGAAGGAGGGTGTGATACATGTACACATGTAGAAACAGTCTGCACGATGTTGCTCTGAAATACAAGGGCTCAGTGGAACACTGCAGGGCGCCAAGAAGAGCTGAGAGTGGGGGATCTTCAGCTTTGTGACTTTAGTCAGATGCCCTAGGGAAGAAGGCTTGGAGGTTTGCCTTGGCACCCTAATGGATGAGATGGTGGGGCAGGATTAGGAGTAAGTAGCCACTTGTGCAGAGGCAAAGCCCAAATACCAGTGGTCCTTCCACACTCCCTCACCATAGTCAAGCTTAAGCAACAGCACCATGGTCCAAAATAGGATGGGCCTCATTGGTGTAAATTTGGCAGGAACTCTCCTTGCCTGGCTTACTAGAAGTGGGTAGCCGTAACAACCATATACCCTGCCCCAGAAAATATTTCTGGTGTGCTGTCACTAGCACAATAAGATTGAAAAGAATGTCTACTCCTGCCCTGTGTTTGGCTGACCATGCTCACCACTCTGTGTTTGCCATACATAGGGGAAGCAAGTATTTTCAGTGCTTAATGTCTGGGAAGAAGGTGGATCACTCAATCTATGTCAGGCAGCAGAAAGGCAGTCTCTAAGAGTGGCCACAGGGACCCACACCCATCGCCATGACCTAGCCAGCATGCCTTTTGGATGACGTGGGTGAAGATACAAACACAACAGCCCTGTTCAAAGATCTATACTTGGGAGATATTACTCATTAGCAGATGATAGGATTGTATTTAAAAAGCCAGCTGGGATAGGGGGTCAAAAAACATCTAGATAAAGTTTAACTAGATAAAATTTAGGTTTAAAAATAATTTAGTTTCACTACAGATGGTATCTGTAGTCTTCATTGTAATTGAAGTTAAATACATTGGGTATTGCAGTTGACTGTAAGCTTAATACAGGCACAAGCAAGGTGCAACTACTTTTTTTTTTTTAAGGCAACATTAGGTTTGAGAGCAAAGAGGAAATGGTCACAGAGAGGAATGCTCCACTTCTTTGGGTTGCTTTAGGCTACACTGGCTCTTGCTTCCAAGCCCTGCCTCTTCTCCAGGATTTTTATGAACTAGAGAAGAGACGAATTGGAGTGAGAAAAGGTGGACCACCTGTCAGAAGAGACCGGTGTAAAGATGTCTAGCCCCAAGCCAACAGCATGAGGTCTGATTGTGTTTGTCTTCTGGAGTGAGTGGGCACCACTAGGCTGACCCTAGGGGCAAAGTTAGAACAAACAGGTAGAAGAAGACTTGGGGAGGGTTACTCTACTGAAGAATATTCTGACAGTAGCAACTGTCCAGCAAGGGAATGTGCCACGGCAAGGAGCAGTGCGCTCCTTGGATTGACGTTCAGAAGCTGAATGGAAACATGTAGGGTCTGAATCATTCAGGGTCTTATGCAGAGAATTTCTGCCCTAGATTCCAGAACCTGTGCCCACTGGCATTCTGTGGTGCATTAAATATTTGTTCAGTGTGTCTTACCACATTTCATTCGATGGTTAATAATCAAGTTGTGGATAAGGAGAATGGCTTATATGGGGGGAGTTTGCTGAAACTGGAGGAGAGGAATCCAGAAGACTCCAGTTAGACTCTCCCTTGAGGGAGCAAAGCCAGAGGACACACTGGAAGTCAGGGAAACTCACAAAGGGGAATGGCCACCCTTCATATGTTAGCCGTCTCTCTCTTCCCCTCCCCTCCCCATCTCCCTCTCTGTGTCATTCCGTGTCATTTGCTGCTGCTGCAGCTGAGCCCTGGGCAACACTGCTCTGTCCCCAAAATGCCTGAAAGGAGGTCACCCATCAGAGGACACAGGCACCCATTGGCACAGAAAGGCTGAACACTGCCAAGGGTGGCCATATCCGTGGGGCACGCTGGCCCTGGCCTGTCCTAGTTCCCCATGGTGCTTTATTGATAGGAGAAAAGATGATAAAACCATTTGCCATTTACCCAATGCACTCAATTCCAGGTGAACGAGCTAACACCAGGATCACCTTGGCCAGCCAGGTGCAGAGCATGCTCCTGGAGGCTCACACCGAGGAGAACCCCCCTCCCTTCTCTCCCGTCCTCCCGGCCCTGCCTAGGAGACTCTTCTTCAATCAGCTCCCAGCAAGGGGAGGCAGGACTTTCATGTCACATTCTTTTCAGCTGTCCTAAGAACCAGCCCGATTGCAGATGACACTCCCTCCTCGCTCAGGCTTCACCAGGGCTGCTTTCAACTCATGGTGGGATTGTATGATTATGGTGATTACAGCTTATGGCTTTTTCCTCTCCATCTTTTGCTTTCAAATTCATTGAGGCCTCTCATTAAACATGGCGATCCTGGTAGAGTCAGCAAAGTTTTAATAAGACATGTTTTAAAGCCGAAGAAAGCCCAGTCAGAGTTGATGGATTCTGTGTTCTCTCAGACACTCATTTAAAACCCTGTGAGGTGAGGTTGATGCCTGGATCTAAGGGATGGGGGAGAAGGAGACATCTTGGGGGTACCTGTATGTATCCTCTGGTTTAGAGAATCACTCTACACTGTGCCCCTGGCCCTTCTCTCTTGTGTCAGAACATGGCACACTCTGCTCCCATACCTAATGGGAACAGAGGGACTGTCAACCCATGACAGAAAGCCTGACTTTGATATCACAGCAGATTAAGTTAGGAAATGGTGATGAAGCATCTAATACGAAACTTGATCCAACCTTATAATCTACAGCAAAAGTAATAGGTATATTGTTCTGGATGAGACTAGAAGGTTCCAGAGAACACATAATTCTAAACATGTAAGGAACTTGAATGTTAGCGTCTGTGGCGATCATGATCCAGTGGTCATATCCTTGATGGAGGTCTCCATGGTAATGATATGCCTCCAGACCCCGCTATTTCCTAACCCTCAATCATAGCTTGCTTAAATGATTCCTAGGTCTGTAGGACATCATGAAAAAGACCACCAAGAAGGATGGTGGGTTAGCAGTGGCCACCAGAGCCCCCGACCTAGCCTTTAGCCCTCAGGGACCGTGGAGGTGCCTGCAAGGTGAGGTGCACCTTGCTTCAGCCAGAGTATGTTTTTGAGAGTTCCCTGATTGCCCTCGTGATTGGTGGCATCCAGACTGCTCCTCAATGTGGTCGTGGCTGGTTATCTGCCACTTGTGTCACTCAAGAGAAAGAACCTGGGTTGCAATTGAGCTACAGCAACCACCCAGAGTCAAAAGCCCAAAATCTGGCTGTAATATTTCCACCGGCTGCGTTCACATCACGACGGAGGCGGTCTGCATGCTTTGCCCCGATAACAACCTCCCTTTGTACCCACGGAAAAGCAGGGAAGCAAGCAACATTAGAGACACACAGTGGGATCCCTGTGTGCCCACATGATATTAGTGTGAAACCCTGGGCAAGTCACTGACATGCCCAATGGGTACAACAAAGCCAACTGCACGGAGCAGAGGTTGGAACTAAACAAGGACGTGACAGCCGCAGCTGCTACTTCTTGGAAGCTCATAGTGTCACACTGTGTCGCACCGGGCTTGGCCTGAGAGGGACTTTAATTGATCTCCAGCTTACCACTAAGTTAGATGACATGAGCACTCCAGTTGCTTTGTCTAAAAAAGGGCCCTATAAATAAACAGTCAAGAGGGAAAAGTACGTAATGTGCTCAAGGCGCTCTTGGCAGTGTATGTGCTCAGTAAGTATAGCTCTGCATATTTTCATCATTGTAATGTTGTTTGCCACCCATAGGTAGCACTCCGCTTATTGTCTTACTTAATTTCCAACAGTATTCTTCAAGGTAGGTGTCATTGTGTTTATTTTTGCAGTTGAGGGTGGGTAAGAGTACACCTCATATGACATTATGTTCAAAGTGCATTTGTTACAAGGACTAGCATGGTAACTACTCTATAAACGGCAGCTGTTACTACTGCCCCATTTTAAAGTCAACTCTGAGAGCTATTTCCCTGCTGTCCTAGGGAATGGAGGGGCTGTGGCACCCGGCAGGCCAGCGTCTGCCCTTTGCTCGATTCCTCAGGTTCCCTTAGCACCTCCCAGGAAGCCCAGGCAGCTGTAGATCTTGTCAACCTGGAAGATGGAAAGAACCGCAGGTAAACTGTTGCGATATTTCCAGGACCTGGCACTTGGCCTCTACTGAGATGCACAGTCCTAAAACGCCTCATGCTTCCAGGCACAGACCCAGAATGGTTCTATCCACGATAAGAATGTGAAATCCAGTCCCTGGGGTAGCCCCCTACATGACAGCCCCGTTCCCGGAACTCTTACCTCTCAGTTGCCTGCCTGCCTGGAGCCTCGCCGAGTACCACAGCCTCACCACGTCCAGTTGTTCCATCTTCCAGACAAACAGAGGTTTCTGTTTTTTTAACCACTTACTACACAGTGAGGTTTGTGGAAGAGTCAGAAGCAAGTGGCAGGGGATGCTTTGAAATCTCTTGATAAACCAACCCCTGGGCTATGTGCTCCTACTGCTTCTAGCACTGATAGAGGCAGAAGCAGATGGCTATTCCCACTGACAGGAGTGGGCTTTGCCTGGGGAGAATTCTGCTTTTATGTATGCGTTTCAGGGTAAACGCTTTGAGTTTGCAGCATTTGTCAAAGATCGGCATTATAGGAGCTGATATGAAACTCTACAGCTAATCCCGTAGCTGCGTATGCGCCTTGCACGAGATGCTTGTGGGAGTGCTTATAACGTGACTTCGCCCCCAAGTGTGTGCACAGCTGTATACAGATGTGTACCAGGGTATACACAGGTGCCTGCGCTGCCCGCCTGATCCACGCCTCAGTGTTTGGTGTATGGCGGGTGTGTGACCATACACGACCGACGTGCATGTGCCTCTGCGCATGGACTGCTTGTCTGCTGTGGCTGTGTGTGTCCGAGCAGGGGCTCCTCTAGAGCCACGGGTCTTCGCGGTTTTCAGCTGGATAAGTTATTCTTCACTTCCCTTCCCCAAAACACAATTGCCTAGTGCTGCTGGCGCAGAGTCAGAATGGCCGCTGCATTTCACCCCCGAGGTGGCTTCCTTCCAGCAGTGGGTGAGTGATCCCGGCGTCCACACACTCTCTAACCTCGGGGGTCCTCCTGCACAGACAGTGCTCCAAACTCCAGCACAGGTGATCTGTCTGCCTGTGGCTTCCCCTTGGTCCCCTCCTCTTGTTCTCCTATCCAAGTCTCACGGACAGTCGGCGGCAACCATTTACTGGTGTTTGCATTTTGCCTGCCCATTTTTTGAACCCAGGTTTTTTTCCTTCCTAAGAAACAAGGAGCCCAGGGGTCCAGAAATGATGCTGAGATGAGGCCCTCGTCTCAGGTATTGAACCTATAGCTCACTTCGCCAAGTGCTCTTGCCCTAGCAGAACACAGAAATGCCCACTTCCTTTGGAGATATTTTAAAATCCAACAGTGGAAGTCAGCTTCATCTCCCAGCTAAGGCTTCCATAACCCTTACTCTGTGGGCACAAGCCAAGTCCTGCAGGAAACACAGAAGTCTCACATTTCTACATACTAGACCACCAGGAGAGAAAGAAGCTGGGAAACAGCCCACCCAGTGTCCACAGAGACCAAAAACTTGTCAACAACATGTGAAAAGGGTCTGTAGGGAAGAGGGAGGTAAGAAGATTCTCCATGGCTAGGGATGCCAACAACCCAAGTTTCTCTTCCAGAGCCTCTCGAAAATGCTACTTAACCTATTTCTGGCTGTATTTTCTCAGGTTAAGAATACATACACATCTGATAAATGCCTGCTGGCAGTATCAGTGGTGGTAGGCAGGAAAGAGAAATGAGTGTCCTTCTTTGCATAAGCATCCAAAAGGACATGGACATTCACTGAAATTGTATGTTTTTTCGGGGGGGGGGGTGGTCAGCAAGTTGACTGCCTGGGCCTTCTAGGCTCTACCTTGGCAGGTAGCTAAACAAGTACTTGTTTGCAAGAGCTAATAAGTATCTTTAGGAGTTAGAGTCCTCATAGTTGTGAGGAAAATTGCATGCTGCCAAGCTAGTGACTTCCTTTGGCTACCTTATCCACAATATCAAATTGCTATGTTTTAGCTGCATACCCCTCTAGAGTCATAGTCAAGGTTACTTGAACTTCCCAGTTGGAAAAAAGTAGCATCAAGTTGTTGCCAATAGCAACATAGTCATGTCCCTCTTTGCTTGAGTCTTGACCTTTGCCTAATTTGGAATGAACCAGAGCTTAGATACCAAAGTATTTTGGGGGAGGAGGAAAGAGGAAGCAGCAGGCGTTGTGTGGGACGCAGGCAAACAGGCCACTCAAGGGCTTCACAAGCACAATGCTCTCCTCCACTCCACTCCTGAGGCTACGGGGCTCTCCTCCAAGCCGAGTGCAGAAAGGGCAACAGGACTGTTTGGTCAGTACAAGAGAAAGGACAGAAAGAAGAGCCAGCGGCAAAGGGGGCATTTCCACTGCAGGGGATGCAGAGAGCAGAGAAAATGGAAGTGCACGGCTTGGAAAGGAGGCCAGGGAGCCTGTGCCTGGGCATCCTGCCACCAGTGTGGGGCTCAGCTGCAGAGCTCTTGTCACTCCCAGCATTCCTGCCTCGTTCCAGATTTGTCCCTGCACAGCTGGAGGGACTACGAATGAAAGTCTGCCATCACTCACCCAGACCAACAGGCAGAAGTTGGCCTCTGTACCTGACAGCCTTAATGAGGGGCAGGAGCCAGAGGCCAGGAACAGCACCCAGAGGGGCCTGCCCACATTAGGCACTTGAGCTAGAATGATTTGAAATTGGGTTGGTTCCAACTGAAGTAAGGCTGCTGTGCTTGCCCCACCTTAGAAATGCAAACACCTGCTTCTGGGAATAGTCACTCAAGAGATTCCAGAGGTGTCAGCACTGGTAACACGGGGCCATAAACAGAATGGTGGCCTTACCTGCCGTAAATCTGTATGCACCAAGCAGTAGTGACCTGCACCCCAGCACAGTAGACTAAAGCGCCTTCTGCCGATCCTATCTGGTAGCAGGGGGCTCCCCTCAGGTCACAGGGTTTCCAGAGGTGATGAGGAGCAGCTACTGCCTGAGACAGCCTCAAGCAGAGCCCAAGTGCTGAAGGTTCTTGCTCGGAAGGTTAAGAAAATCACCCTGCACCACTCAAAGACCTGGTACAGTCCAGATGGACACAGAGGAGTCCATGGTCCTTGGGCATTTCCATCTGCTGCCTTCCTGGAGAGCCAGGACCATGTGCAGAGCACATGTACATCTCAGGAAGGCTGACCACCTTAGTTCTGCCGCTGGCTAACTGTGCGCTCTCAAGACAAGTTACTCAAGGCCCGTTTGAGTCTGTTTCCTCATCCATTTAGTGCGGTTACAGGAGTGTCTACCTAGTAAGGATGCTGTGGATATTACTGTGAATGTTTGTCAAATGACCAGTTGGCTGGCCCTCCATGGGCAATCAACAGGCAGCTGTTAGTGACTATTAGCAAACCTACCTGTGTCCCCTGATGGTGGGACCACTCCCAACCCTGCCACATCAAGGCCTAGGCAATTTAAAGAGGAAGGCACCTATGAAGGGAGATACCTGAGAAACTGATGCCACTAAGATAGGGAAGAGTAAGAAATTCAAAGACAAAGGCCCTGGGAGGTCAAGGTGAGTCCTCTGACATTAATCCAAATAGGAAGGCTTACAACAACTAGCTTTTTCTAAATTTGAAATTAGGCAGATAGATGAGGAGGGAGGGATAGAGAAAAAAAGAAAGAAAGAAGAGAGTAAGAGAAAGAAAAGGAAGTCACTGGTAGGTGCTGGAGCAAGAGGTGTCTGAACCTGCTGAATGTTCCAGTGAAATTTTGTGGGAAATTCTTTCAGATGATGTAACTGCTGGGTAGATTGCACAGTCCTGCCGTTTACATGGCAAAGCCCGGCTGTTTATGCCATTGCTTGTATGATGGTATACCTACTATTTTTTTTTTAAATCTATGATTTCTATTTCATCATCTCTTTTATTTCTTTAAAGATTTGGGTTCAAGTATATGTGAACACATATTAATTTTTCTGCAAGTGAAGTTTTGCTATTAATTCAATTTTTACCTGTCTGTGTATTTTTAAAATGGAGTGTTTTATGTTTATGATATATCTTCCTAGAAAATCTGAAATAAAGAGAATATTTTAAAACTAAATAAAATGCCCTTCAGCCCCTGAGAGAGATCAGAAAGCATGGTGAGGACCCAAGAGCAATGCAGACCCCGGGAAAGAATCTTGCCTCAAGGTGCCTGCCCCACTCACTATGCAAGACTGAGACAACCAGAAATACTCTCCCTTCTCAGAAATATTCTGGCCCAGCTCTGGTGTGGACTAGCTGGGTGTAATCTTTGCCTCCTCTCACTACCTAGTTTGTCCAATTTATCTTCCCCACCTTGCTTCAGAAAGCAGTGAGACATGGAGAGCTGGAAGTGTTTTGAAAGGAATCAATAGGCAGCACAGATCTTCCTACCATCCCAGCCAGGGTTTCTCAGACCCTAAGCCATTCCAACCAGATGCCACTCTATCCAATGTTAAGCATCATTGAGAAAAGAAGGTGCCATGGAATTGCTTGAGCTCAGTATTAAAATCATCCCTTTTACCTTGCTGGGTGAAGAAGGAACCAGGAGCACAAAGTTAGGTGGTGCTTTGTCTTTTGTCCTGGCCACAGACCTTAAACCAGAACCCCTGACCTTCCGCCCAGCTCTTACCTTCCTGAGTGTTGTCCTTAGCAAGTCCCCTCAGCCCTATGCTTCCACATGAACACATCCTTTATGAGTTTGAGCAGCCTCCATGCAAGGTGACCTTCAGACTCCTTAAAAGGACAACCTATCTCTGAGACTTCCCACTTCTTGCCCAAAAAAGTCACTTGGTGCACCCTATTCAGCAAAACACCATTTTTTCATGAGCAAGATGAAAAATGCCCATGTGTCACACCAGGGGGATCAGTTTGAGGCAATGGAAGCTGGAAACAGTGTTCCAAATTAGTTGTGCGGCAAGTTCCAGTGTCCTTAGCATAGGAATCGGTTTCTCCCACGCCGGAGAAGGAAGCACTGGGCAAAAGTGGGCCTGGCAATTTAAAAACAGTGGATAGTGGAGAATTCCTAATGACAGCAGGGGTTATAATATATATGATAAAATGCGCAGATCTGAAAGGTATGCTTCAGTGATGTTGACACATATTTATACTTGCGTCATCTATACCCCATCACCCTAGACAGTTCCCTCATGCACCTTTCCAGTCAATTCTGCCCTCTTCCCCAGGGGAAGCCACACTTGGTTTCTGTCCTCCCAGCAGCCTAGATTTTGTTTTGATGCACTCAAGACCTGAAACTTTGGCCTTAGGTCACCTGGGCAAGCCGCAGGGGCGATCTCAGCAGCTCACATGTCTTATTCCCTTAGAGTTGAAAGGGGCCCCCTGATCCCCTAGTGCTTGACTATGCTGCCCCCAGTATGCCACTTGACCCCCAGGGCTACTTACTCCCTGAGCCAGAGCCCCCTTCCTGGCCAGAGTTTAGCCTCAGTCTCCCAGGTAAGTAAGTGGCGGAAGCGCTGGGTGACCTGGATGTGGTTGTGCATGCTTTGTTGATTAGAATCTGGAAGTGCAATGCCCAGAGCAGCCTGACAAGCAGCATGTTGATTTTCCTTAAAGCACTGCACAAAAGGGAGTTAGCCCTTTTGTGTGTTTTCTTTCAGAAACAAATTATTCCATGACTACTTTCTTCCGGGCTTCTAGCCATCAAGACAGCCACAGAGCTGAAATGATTAGTCCGAGGGGAGGGTGGGGATTGACTGTGTGGTTGTTCATGAACCCAACGCTGAGCCCTGTCCTGTGGTCCATGAAATTGAAGGATCCCAGGTGCTACTGGATTACACATTGCCAAATGTCTTGCAGGTGAAAAGCACTTTGTCTATATGCAAAGCTTCAGTGTCTCTGGAATGTACCTTGTGCAGCTCAGTTATTAACCGCTGTATATTTTTTCATTTGGACAAAGAGTGCCTGTTGATAGCATTTTCAACTACTTTAGCTGCTTCTCTCAGCTCCACCAAGGCCTAGGGCTGAGCTGGCTGGAGTTTTCCTGGCACTCTGATCCATTCCCAGCTGACCAGCTCTGGGGAACATCACACATTCACACCCTGAAAACAACACTTTCTCTATAACCACATAAGGGGCCAGGCACAGGCGAAATTACCACTTCCTTGCTTAAGCATTTCCTGCAGAAACTTGGGAACTAGAGGCGGGAATGGGAGGAAGAAGGAGGAGGGCAAAAGCCCTAGAGTAAGTGAGCAGAAAATCTCCTGTCTCTGACAAAAGCAGGTGCCTGAGGAGCTGCCTGTTGGCCAAGGGGTCGTATGCTTCAGGGCAGCTCCTCTCTGAGCACGGGTAGCCTCTGCTCCCAGATTTTGCCTTGATCCCTGAACACACTATGGGAGCCTCAGCTCTGCAGAAGGGAGGCCGCTGCTGAGCGAGTCGATTGCACGATCTCTTCCCCAAAGCCCTGGGCCAGGCATCGAGCAGTGCCCGCAGCCTGCATGGTTAACCGCCTCCCAGCCGGGGCTCACACTCACCCAGGAGGTCACAGAGTAGTGGGCGGATTGCAGCTGACAGAGCTGCTTCCCAAGCCATTCCAGCCCTCGTGACCTCCATCCTGAGCAGCTGGACTGGCGTTTGGTACATGTGGGGGTGCAGAGTGGGCAAAGTACACAAAACTACCAGGCAGCACCGCCGGATTGCTGAGAGGTTGGGGACAATCTCAGGAGTGGCCCCTCTCTCATCAGCTGCGCCATCAGCCCCTGAATTCCCGGCAAATGGAAGCTGTGGCGAGAGGGGGAGGGGCGGCCAATCGCAGGCTGGCCACAGGTCCTTGGAGTCAGAGCTGTGAGGCTGAGCTCCAGGGCTCCAGCAGGAAGAGATTAATTAGCTCCTCCAAGCCCAGCCAGGCCCTTTCTGGAGAGCTAGGAGAGGTTAAGGGTGGGGGTGCCGGGGGCCAAATTCACCTAGAACAAATAGAGGCACAGTCCTGCCTCAGCCCTCAGCCCCCTCCCCCGCTGAAATGACCTCACTAATGAGAACGCAGCTATAATGAGGGCTTGGGGCAAACCTTCCTTCTTTGTCTCTGGGCTTCAACGTACACACTGCCAGCAGACTCTTATTCAGACAATTGAGAGATTTTCTTTGCCTATCTGCCAGCTAAAGCAGAGCCCCAGATGCCATATATAGTAACTTCGAGCATATTTATTTGGGTTCACGGTGTGTAATAGTGGCCCTGGTGCAGGAGAATTGGAGGAGGAGGAGCCGGTACATCAGGTGTGTCCTTACTGAGGCATAAGAAGTACCCACAGGGCTGGGGATGTAGCTCAGTGGCGTAAGCGTCTGCCTGGCAAGCACAAGGTCCTGAGTTCAATCCCCAGTACTGCCAAAAAAAAAAAACAAGAAGCACCCACGAAGGAAGCAGAATTCTTTAGTGCCTTTCACATGAACAGGGGTGACAACAGATGATGGGAGAGGGTCGCTCATACCAGGAGGCCTCTAGACCCACATTTTCCCAGAAAGGACCCCATACACATTCCCATACTGCCTGCCTTGAGACCTGCGGTGAGAAATCACACTCCAGGGTGAATCAGGGAGATGGCCAATAGGGCTTGCTCTGTGTGAGGAAGGGCACTTGGGAACAGAGACCACTGCGTGTGTGCCGTGGAATCCAGGGCTGGAAGTCAGGCTGTGAAGGCCAGCCTCTACCTTCTGAGAGCCACTGCGGTGCTCTAGGAAAAGGCACAGCCATCCTCAATGATTCTCAAAGACTGACACAGCAACCCTCTACAAGTTTTTTTAAAAAGCTGATTAAAAACTCCTTAGGCTGGTATTGTATCCTGATGCAAGCTCAGTTTAGTGTATTTGAAGATTCAGATAAGGTTGTTGATGGGGAAGTTGTGTGTGTGTGTGTGTGTGTGTGTGTGTGTGTTAACATGGGGGAAAATGAACATTTTTTGTTACATTTGTGAAAATGGAGGAAATAGAAAAGGAGGAAAAAGGAGAGGTAAAGGCAGATTTCTGACAGCTTCTGAGAATAAAATTTGCTTCCTGGACAAGCCCCATACACGGCATCAGAATGCTCACAGCCTGGCCGCATCCCTCCATGGAGATGTAAGCCAGACGACACGTTGTTCTGCATCCAGCTAATGCCAAGCCTGTGTTACTCACTAGAGATACCCATTCTCCATCAACTCATTAATCACCAGATTTATTGAGAACCCCACTAGGCTTCACAAACCTGGTCAATCGTTTTTAATTACATCCAGCTTCCACCTAGTCAAGCCCAGTAAAGAAGACGAGCCCCCCACATCCCACTTGGAAATAAACATAAGGAATTGCTGGCCCTTGCAACCTCCCTACAAACCCTGCAGCCCTGGCTGAGGGGGGACCATCTGCGACCCTTGCAATTAGGGATGATGTCACTGACCCGCTGTCAATAACAGGATGGGTTTTCAGTGTTTGCCCAGATGCAGTGATCAGTCTGCTTCGGTCCAGCCACACACTCCTCTGGACCCCTGTCCAACAGTGTGGATTTCTAAAGAGGATGAACCAAGGAAGGACATAGACTGTGTCAGGGAAATGAGCAGAGCAGCTGAGCCTCACTCTTGCGCTTCATCCCTCCTCCTGGCGTCCAGTTCGCAATCACTCCCAGATCCCAGGCTCCCCGCGTACCTCTCTGGGGTCTTTGACACCTGAAGTCTCCCTGGACTTCTGTGCCCCTTGCACTGGATCCCATGGTCTAGTTTATTTCAGCTTTAGTGAAGAGCTGCCACAAAGGTTATAAGTAAAGAGCGTGTAGACTTCCTGGGGTGGAGTCATCAGACTCAGCCTTTGGGTACTGCAGGTGGAGAATCAAGTCGAGAACAGGAGACGAGAGGAGCACACTGCCTGGGAACCACCCGTGGCTCCCAGGCCCAGCAAATGTGCTTGTCACTTTCCTGGTCCCAGAATGCATCACCAAGGGGGTCCCGAGGCCTCTGTGTCTATCCTGTATGTTGAGCAGATTCACAGCTGTGATCTATCTGCATCAACCTGCCCTCCCTCCCTAACCTTGATTCTCTCTAATCCACTACTTCCTGCCCTTGAATACAGTCAAGTTCAGGAGCGGCCCACAGGCTTGAAGAGAATCTCTCCCTGAGAGTTTAAATGTCTAGTTTCAGGGAAGTAACCCCTCCCACCAGTAACAGCACCAGCAGCACCTCTGTCCCTTAACCTGCAGTGCTGGCCACTGTCCTCAATTAGGGCTTCTGTACCTAGAGACCCTGTACCGAGATGGCCAGTCAGGTTGGTTAGTCCTTTGGTCTCCGTGGCTCGTACAACAATTAATTCACCTGTCTGGCTCTCTCTGTCCCTCTGTTTGTGCACGCCTGTGCGTGCCTCTGTCGGCTGTCTCTCTGCAGGGAAAGTCACTGGCGGGCAAGCGTCTCACCGGCTTGATGCAGTCCTCCTGATGGTCCCCAGCGCCGGGCGGGGGCCCGGGCCTGCAGAGCTCATGGGCAGGCGGCAGCGCTCCACATCCGCGGACAGAGTTTCCTTGCCCGGAGATCTGGTCACTGTGAAGGAGAAAGAGTGAGGGCTGTGGAAGGCAGTGGTGGGGCCACTCGGTGGGTGAACAGGGAGACCCGAAGGAAAGAGTCCACAGAGCCCAGGCCAGCCAGGAGAGGCCCCTGTTTACAACCTCTTCCTTGTACAGTTGTGGGCCAGCACTCCCAGTCAGGGGAGGGCAGCTCATGGGGTTCCTGGCTGACCATCGCCACTTGAGCTGATGTCCTTAATGGCCTTGCTCCTCCAGATGTCTGGGGGTCATGCCTTGAGGCAACACACGAGAGACAGTGGACCTTGGGAACATCCAGTATTGCACGTCACCTCCCTGCTCTCTCTCTGGGGCATCCGCTTGGGCACCATAGTTATGGCCACCATGTCCCATCCGTAGCCTGCCTCTCCCACACCCTCTGGCCACCCAGGTGTAAGGGGCCAGCGCCAGGCACCACTCTCACGTGCAATGTCCCAGTCTTGTCTTCGCACTAAGGCAACCTCACCTCGAGTCTTGAAGAGCTCTCCAAGGGCACGGTGGCTGCCCCTCAGCTCTCTCGAGTGTCTCAAAGGCCCGACACCTTGTGGAGCTACTGACTCACATGGGAGACTGTGTTGTCCAGCGTCCACGGAGGCACTGATGACCGTCTTTTAAAAAGTTATTTCATCATCTACCCTGTTTTTGCCCCTTGCTCACTGGTTTTACTCATAATAAACACAGCCGTGAACTTGGGAGCTGTCAGGCCTCTCCCCTGCACAGCCCCAGGTGGAGGATGGGAGGGTATCCAGCCCAGGAGGCGGCTGGGTCGCAGGGCTGACAGCTCCTCCACGATGGCATCTTGCCAAGCACAGTCAGACCCTCGCAGGCTCAGACCTCGGCTCTGCCTGAAGCTGAGGCAAAGTACAGTTTGGCAGGCCCATGCCAGAGCCACATCATTCCCTTCCCAGGCTCGATGTGAGGGCCCAGCCAAAGAACCTCACTAAACCAAGCTGGTCACCTAAGAGAAAGCAAAACCTGCAGAAACCTACAAAATATGCCCCATGTTCCCTTTGTGTGTGTGTGTCAAAGTGACTCTTTGCCAACTGAGCTGTGAGGTCATGTATGCAAAGCACCAGGTCAGACGCCAGGCGCGGGCGCGGAGGAGGTGCTTAGCCAGTGGTAGCTAATACTGTCATTGTCACTGCTACTGTGATACCTGGAAGCCCTGGGACACAGCTGTACTAAGCAACTGGTTTTCTGATCCAGACACTCACCCCCAGCACACCTGCAGTGAAGATCCACCTTTGATCTCTTTTTGGCCACAGGCAAAAAAAGTTTCCCTTGGGGGCATATATACAGACACAGGAAACAAGTGACCCCTGGTGTTTCTTTCCTCAAGCAGGCAAATTCACCAGCTGGTGACCAAAAGCTCAAACACTTGCTTGGAGTCCTGGCCTCCTGGTTGCTTCCCTATGACCCATCTTTCCAACTCTCACCTCCAAGTCCTTTCTGTGTCTGCTTCTGCCCAGCCCTGTCCCCAGGCCCCAGCCTCCTGTCCCTCACATTGGAGCCACCTGGGCAATAAGAGTCCTCATTATGGTTTGTCCTTACAGATTTTTGACCACTGCACCTCCATTGCCTCCCCCGCCCCAGCAGTAGTTCCTCTCTTTTTCAGATGTAGTGCAAATCACAGAAACAAAATGCTGGGTTCTCCAAACATCTCCAAAAGTGGCAACACACAGCCAGGTCCTTGGTGGGCTCCCATACACTCGGCACAAAGCCTGGCAGTTTGCAGATACTTGGTAGTCACTTGATGAGTAGTGAATGTAATGAAGCCCTACCCCCAAGTTATGGGGCCTTTCAATTGCTCTTCTCCTCATATCACCTTTTAATCTCCTTCTTGGTCATATAAACCTCAGAACAAATTGTAGTCCGAGTTCATCTGCACCCAACTTTGCCCAAGGGAAGCTCTTTTCTACCCAGGGTCCCTGACTGTGCTGCCACTGAGGCAGAGGTAAACAAGGGTATTCCCAAACAACCACACCTCTGTGCCCTAGATGATCCAGGGCAAGAGACCTGGCTGCCTCTTACCCCTCCCATGGGCTTCAGGGGACATTCTAAGCCAGGCTGTAGACAGGAAAGGGTTGGCTCCCTGGCCATGACTTCTGTGCCCCTTTCACCCCCAAATTCTTGGCTGCTGTTCCTGATGTGTGCTGGCCTGAGAATTGATCTCATTCTGTAGCCAGGTGGACTGTGGCCCTGAAAACAGGTGGAAGGCTACCAAACACCTCTGGGGACATCCAAAGGGGATGGGAAGGTTGTTGGGCTCAGTAGAGGTAAGGACACGTCAGGTGGATTCAAACCCAGAGCAGTAAGCTTCCCATCCTCACCCCTTAACAGACGCAGGCTGGGTCCTGTGACTACCACAACGTACTCCTCAGTAGCTTAGCAAGGGGTCGCAAGAAGGAAGTGGAACAAGTTTGCTCTATCTAAGTGGACAACTCCAAGATCAGGCACAATGCAGACCTCCTAATGGAGAGATTTAGAAAATTAGGTCTTGGCCAGGTTCCCAGTAGCTTGATCTAGACAGCCAAACACCCAGCCCTTTAGATAAGATGTTTGAACACAGTTCTTCAGCAAACCAGATCTCCCTGCCATGTTCCACCTGAGGTCCCCTGAGTGGGCGTTCTCCTTGGGTCTGAAACTTTTCCCCCTGAGGGTTCACAAGGAAAATATCATTTTGCAACCCCAAGAGTAAAGCATCAGGGCAGTCTCTGCAAACGACCACCAACCCATCAGTGCTAACATATAAGGCGTGGAGCACATGACTGAAAGGGCTTTTCCCTGCATGGGGAAGGTAAACTGGTAGGTTGCATGAATAAATGTCCAGCAGCAGCCAGACAACCTGACCCACGCAGCTGGCACTCTCTGGGCTGGGGAGAAGCCTCCTGCCCTTCCAGACAGCAGGGCAGCAGCTTTGTTCTCCTGAGAAGCTATTGCTGTACCCTAGAAACAACAAGACGCAGCTGCCAGTGCAATTGACAGGGCCCAAGTCCAGCTCCCTACTGTGGTGGCCAGGACTGGGCCAGCATTCTGGGAGGGCATCCTGTGACTCTGAGTTGCTGTTCACTCTCAGCTCATGGGGCTATGCTAGGAGGTGTGGCTCCCTGCAGGCTTCCTGGTATGTTCAAACTACCTCACCAACAGAACACTGAGCCAGGAACCTGCCCCCCTTCCTGACTGCAGAATTTGATGTTTCTCCTTAGAAAAGCACCCCTCGTATTCTATCCCCAAATGCCTGGCCTTCAGAAGCCGCCACCAGGAAGCTTTCCCAGAAAGTAGAAAGGACTGAGGGCTGTTGGTCTTGAGGCCTTGCAGAATGTAGTGGAGGGAGATGTTCCAGCAAGTTCCAGGAGCTAGGAACCCGTGGGATGGAGGGAGGTGAGTGTCATTAGCCTCTAAAAGAGTTTGGCTAAGATGAATATGTACCAAGGACCATGGACTAGCCAAACAGTGGCCAAATAAATCACTAATAACTCACCACGGTACCCTCCGAACAGAGGCCTGTGCTTGCATAACCATGGCAACAGCAGATGCCAGCAACCTGCTCATTAGTGCCACCCAGTGATCAGTCGCCCCCTGGGCAAGACCCAGGGGCCATAAAGTAGCAAAGTAGCAAATGTAGCAATAAGGGCTCCAGGACCCGAAAGGAGCAGGGTCCAGATGACGGGCTCGGGCCTCTCCTCAGCCCCAGTGAGGGCTCAGAGCCAGCTACTGTCAGCTGCCCGTGGAGGGGAGGCCCTGCTCACACTGAGGGCTCCTGTCCTAGGTTCTACGCCCACCCACCGCATGATCACAGACACGCTGCAATGGCCTCCTCCTAGTGCATGTGGTTCTCATTAGTTTATCTTTCTGGAATTTGGGGATTGGACCCCAGAACCAAACATGCTGGTAACAGTCTAAAAATAAATGACTTGAACCCATTACCGTCCAGCTAACTCTGTGTGACTTCTTGGTTTGGGGGTTCACTGGGCAGGATTTATTCTAGAAAATAAAGCCAACTACTGCTCCCTGCTCTACCCCATTCTCCCTCTCTCTTTCTCTTTCTCTCTCACACACACAACCTGTTTCCCTGTCATTTACAAGGATGCTAAGCAGCTCAGGGAAGCCAGATTGTGCTGGTAGGTTGGGACAGCAATATCGTCAAAAGGCTGAAGGCCTTGTCTCCTTGGCTGGGTGGTCTGCATGCCCCACTGCTCAGGTGCAAAACTCCCAGCCGCTACTCTGACACTCTTCAGAAGAAAGTCCCAGGATCAAAGTCCACACGTACAGCCGGTGCTCCTTATGGGGAGTCTTGGTTTCCTGAGCGACAGACAATCTCATTTCCTGCTAACACCGAAGCAGCAGGACTCCAAGAGCCTGAAAGTCAGGCTGACAAGAGGAGGAAGAGAACAAAGTGCAAAGGACCCTCTATTAATAAGGCTGGCACCTAGCAGCGTGCTTCAGTGACAGAAATTTTGCTCTCAAAGGTAGAAATGATTTCAGAGGCATGGAAATGGGTCCTCAGTCACATCTGGATGGAAACCAACTTGTCTCTCAACTCCAAGCAGGATCCTTAAGTGGAATGTCCTGATCTACAAGGTCAAGATCAAGGTTATGCCTGGTCCAGTGTGCCCCACTGACAGGCCCCAGCCCACTCACAGAAGAGCCGTGTCCTCCTCAACCCCAGCTGTCACCTGCAGGGAGCCTGGAGCTCTTCCTATTCAGCTGGGCCACCTGGTTTATTTCCAGAATTTCAGTTTACCAAGCTGTTGCTGTGCATGCACAGGATCCTACCAAAGACGGAGATCTGCTTTCAGATCCAGGATAGGGATGGAAATCTGGGGCAACCAGCAATAACCCAAGAGCTGTGCCCACCCAAGAGTGTCTGGGAGCCACCTTGACTACTTCTTTGCCCCCTACACCCTGGCCTAATGGGCATGAGGTTGTCCTTTCCCTGGTGCCAGCTTCCACTTATTTATTGGTCCCAGCTTCCTAGGGACCACTGGGGCTTTGATGGGTATCCCTGCCCCTGGCCCGTGGCAACCTCCACACACAGGCAGCCCTCACACAAGCACACCTGTCCTGGCCCACGGGGTTCTGCCTAGTCCCCTTTCCTCAGGAGAAGCCTGCATGTGCTCCTGGGACCTTTTCCCTGCACCCAGTGCACCAGTACCTGTGATAGGGGTCACAGAATGTTTCAGACCCCATGCCCCAAAGCACAGGCCCCTGGTCAAGGAGAGGCTGCGGTGTCTGGTTTATTTTAAAGGGCCTGGGGTGCAAACCACAGTTTGGCGTGAGCTCCATCTGGAGCAGAGCTCTCCATCTGGCACATTCTGGCTCTGTCCTCCTCGGGCCCCAGAGCTGCCTGGCCAGGTCTGGCTTATTTCAGCCAACAAAACAGAGAAACTGCCTATAGTGGCAGTGACTGAGCCATACACCCTCAGCCTGTTTGTCTCTTAATTTCTAAAGCAGGAACACAAATTCCAAAATGTTATGATGGCTGTGAATTAATGTAGAAGGTTTAGCCTGTGCCTGGCACCTCGTAACTGCTCCTGGTGTTAGCCGGTGCCGTTTCTGAGATAGGCACTGGGAGGTAGTAAGCATAGACTGGGTCTGCAGAGCCCCGCCAGGCAGACAGCACACACGTGCACACACGCACGCACACACACCCCGCAGTCTGGCTGAAGCGCCAGCCTTCAATCAACCTGCAGTCTATGGACTCCTGTGGTCTGCACAGGCAGCAGCCTCTCCCTGCCTGTGAAAAGCCCCTTGCTCTCGCTTCCCCACGAAGGGCCTGGTTCCCTCACTGAGGCACTCGGGTTGCCTCAATCAGTAGCCCCACAGGGCCCCTTCTTCAGACCCCAGTGGCGGTAGAAACAGTAGAGACCTGCATTCCCCATCTATATTCCCATTTGTCCCACAGGCCTTGTGATTGTTTCATGGGGATCTGGATGCTGAGTTCTTGTCCAGAACTATTCAGTTTCAAGCCTGGGATGCAGACCTTGGAACAGGTTGAGGGACTGGCCAGGCCCTGGGCTAAGAATGTCCAGCATCCCTGCAGATACACATGGACCTGCACAGAAGGAGAGGATCATCCCTGAAACAGTTGGCCAAGCAAATTGAGCCTGTTTTTCTTCTTTCTCCCGTTACATCACAGGGCTGTTTTGAATCAGAAAATGATAAGAGGATCAAGGAGACACAATTCAAAAAGTGAGATATGTCTTCCTGCTGGTCTCCCCCATGACACCAGCACTGAGAGGGACCTTCATGGTTACCTGGTCCAGTTCTGTGTGTTGGGGGGATCAGTTGTTTATTTGCTATATACAGTAGAATTCTCATTTGTATATAGAGTGTTATCAATTTTGACAAACTTGTACAATGACATAAACACCAAAAGTCATGCCAGAGAATAATTCCATCACCCCAAAATGTCCCCTCTTGCCCCTTTGCAGTTAACCCCTCCCTTATCCCCTGTTCCTGGCAGCTATTGATCTGTTTTCTGACCTGTAGTTTTGCCTCTTTTAGAAAGCTACATAAAGGGAATCGTATAGTAGGTGACCTTTGAGTTTGACCGCTCTTGCTCAGATCAGTGCGCGTTACAGCACATACATAGGTAGTGAGTTCCTCGACATTTTCCTTTTATCCAGAAAGAAACTGAGGCCCAGACAGGGAATGGCAGAGAGGGGCTGGAGGATTACAGCTTAGAGCATAGGTCTTAGCTGCTGTGCAGCCCCTCAAGCCCACTGGCCACATTTCTTCAGCAAAATGTCATCTTTTTAACCCCCTGATGACTGTGAGACCCTGCTGCAGGGGCTCACAGTTGTCAGGGGTTTAAAAAGACGGAACGTGAAGGTTGAAGAGAGTGAACACTTTGGGAGCCTTTTACTTAAAACAAAGGGGAGCAATGATGCATATCTCAGTGAACGTGGGGGAAGGGGTTACCATAAGGGACACGAGAATGTTTCAGGATGGCAGAATTATTTTCTATCTAAATTTTGGGCATTGGGCATATTGTATAAGCCATGGTGCTGATCAGAGAGAGGCGTTATTTACCCAGCAGGCAATGCTTGGTGAGACGCTCAGTGGGTGCACCTGTATCAGTACCTCCAGAGTTCTTCCTTCTCCACACAGACCGAGGCAGAATAAGGAAGTGTGAGCTCTGACTGGCAGCGAAGAGCCAGAACAAAATTCAGACACAAAGGGGTCCAGGCAAAGCTACATCCTTAAAACCCAGGCCAAGGAGGGGGGATAACCCTGGGGTTCTCTCAGGGATCATAATGGTGCTTTTTTAAAGCACCATTGTGAATTCATGAATTTAGATACACTGGAGGTATTTCAATCCATCACATTTATTATCATTATTGATATCCAATATGCCCACCACTGGCTTGTGAGAGCCTAAGTCCTTTAGCATGGCCTCGGGAGTATTTCATCATTCATTGCTATCTCACATGACAAGATGATCCAGAACTGTCTTGTGTGTCCCTTGTACCATTTTTAAGTTCCAAGTGAATGAAAGTCTATGGGTGCTTTGCTATAAAATCATGGGGTTCTGTGGTGGAACGGATCTATAAACTGAGTCTCCCATGCCTCCAGAAGAGTAGAATTGCAAAGTTCTTTAATGGTCACCCAGCTCAGAGCCTTCACTCTACAGAACGGGAACAGAGGTCCAGAAACATCAAGTGATGTGCACAAGGGTAAACATGGATACAGAGGGGCAAGGGTTAAAGACTAGCTTCCCTGACTTTCAGTCTCTTATGCTACTCCTCAACCTTCCTTTCCTCGTGTGTCCTCACCCGTGTAGTCCGGCCCTTCCCATCAGGCAACGTCCCAGCCTCTGCTATGTGTGCTATAAGATGAGCACACAAAGTAGAAAACCTCCAGCTTCAAGACTTATGATGAGGCTACCATAGTCGAGATGGTATAGTACCGTTGTGAGGATAGACATAAAGATTGATGGAATCAAACTGAGGGCCTGGAGATAAAATCAAACATGAATGGTCAATTGGTTTTTAACAAGAGTTCCAAAATAGTTCAATGAGGACAAAGAATACTCTTTCAGCGATGCTGCTAGGACAGTTAAACAAAATTGAAGCTGAAGAATGAAATTCAATGCTTACATCACACCATACACAAAAATCAATTCAACGTAGATCAAAACCTCATACTATAAGACTCTTAGAAGAGAGAGGAGTAAATTTTCATGATGTTGTGTTAGGTAATAGTTTCTTGTATAAAATACCAAAAATAAGAGCAATAAAATAAAAAATTAATTTGACTTGATCAAAATTAAAAACTGTTGTGCTTCAAAGACACCAAAAAGGTGTGCACGTATAGGATGTATAGACAACTCTTAAAACTCAATAACAAATATACAAATAATGCCATTAAGATTAAGGCCAAAGAATCTGTATAGACTTTTCTCCAAAGGAGATATACAAGTGAACAAGAAGCACAGTAAAAGATACTCAACATCATTGGCCACTGGAGAATTGCAAACCAAAACCACAATGAGATGCCAATGTGATGGTTAAGACAGACAGTGCCAACGGGGTTGGACTGACCCCGAGAGGTGGTGGGGCACATCTCTGGGGGGGTGGGGGGGTGTCGTGGGAGTGTGACTGTGAATGTTACATCTGGAACCTCACCCCTTCCTCTCAGGCACTGTTCTCCCGTTCTGCTTCCCCAGACCCATGAACTAAGGAGCTCTGCTTCCCTGCACTCCTCCACTGTGATGTTTGTGCCTCGGAGCCAGCTGACTACTCCCTGCATACCCTAAAGCTGTGAGCCAAACTAAACCTCTGCTCTTTTGAAGCTGTGACTGCTGGGTGTTGTGTCCCAGCAAAAGGAAAAATAATACACCACTTGACACCTGCTAGGACGGTAATAATAAAACTTGTACTAACTTTCCCCGAAAAAATGAAAACATCATAGCAGCAATATACATGCACCCAAGTTTATAGCAGCACAGTTGGTAAGATCTTGGAAACAACCCTGATGTCCGTCAACCGAAGAATGGATAAAAGAAGATGTGGTACTTTTGTACAATGGGGTGCCACTCAGCCATAAAGAAAGATAAACTCAAGGCTTTTATAGGTAAATGGATACAACTAGAGACCGCACTCATAAGTGAAATAAACCAGACTCACATGTGTAAACATCATGTTGTCTTCCTAGTGTAAGAAAGATCCAAAAGGTGCAATAGATATAGTGAAAGGGAAAGAACCTGCTCAAAAGGAAAGGACTGGGATGGGAGAAAAGAGAAGAGAAGGAAGGAGAAAAAGGTATGTCTACATACACAAGACAGCTAAGATAATTGTACTACTAATTTCTATTAGTTCACTGAAAGGAAGAGTTAGTGCTTATATTGTTTGATCAATTTTTCATGCCTGTATCTAGTAATCTGAGCAACTACTTTGGAGATAACAATATGCAATATAATAACTATTGTTAATTTCCTATCCTCTTGTTTTGAAATTATCATTTTGATTGTTTTTTCTCTCTTTAAAATTAAAAAAGAGAATAACAAGTACGAACGAGGCTGTGGAGAAATCGCAGCTCTTACAGTGTGAAGAATATTGCCGCGTAAAGTATGGGAGGTAAAATACTACAGCCACTAGGGCCACAGTCTGGCAGTTCCTCAGACCACAACTCAAGAGCTACCCTACGACTCAGCAGTTCCACCCTGGGTGGATGCCCAGAAGAGATGGGAGCATACGGGCATAAAAATGTTGGATACTAGTATTCATAATAGCATTATTCATGAATAACCAAGAAGTGGAAATAACCTAAATGTCAACTAATAAATGGATACACCAAATGTGATATATGTATACAATAGAAAGTACTGAAGTACTGAAATAAGCTACGACATGGATGACTCCGGAAAACATCATGCTAAGTGCAAGAGACTCTGCATAGAGGAGTATGACTCCACCCACACAGAATGTCCAGAAGAGGCAGATCTGTAGAGACAGAAAGTAGAGTCATTGTTTCCTAGGACTAAAAGAGGTTGCAGGGCAGAAAAGAAAATCACCGCTACTAGAGAGTTTCTCTTGGGAGAAATGAAAATGTTCTAAAGGTGATTGTGATTGGCGTTCGCACAGCCCTGTGCGTAGACTTAACACCGTTGACGTACCCTTTAAATGAGTGAAATGTATGGTCTGTAAGTCATGTTTCAGCAAAGCTACTTTTAGAAAGGAAAAACAAAGACAGGGAGAGAAAGAGAAAAAAAAGAAAAAGAAAAAAAGAGGGAGAAAATTAGGAGAGAGAAGAAAAAAAGGGGAGGGAAAGAAGGAGAAGAGATGGTTAAAAACCAGCAAGAAATCTAAGCCTATTGACTAAGTCAAAAGAACCCAGGTAGTCTGTAGGGAGTGAGTAAAGACAGGCTCAAAGGACTTCAAAATTCTTCCTAGAGCCAAAGATGGGTCAGCAGGTGCCAGGTTATCCCAGAGCCAATGGTTCCTTTTAGCTGACTGCTTGCTCTTGGAATTAATCCCTTGAGATGCCTGTATAGGAAATGAATGTAATTGGATGGATGAGTGTTCTGCAGGATGAAAGACCCACTCAAGACGCTCTCTTGCAACCAATATGAACCTAGTTTTTCAAGCCTTTAAGCCTCAGGGACATGGCTGCAAGAAGAAATGACCTAGATGGAGAGCCAGAGGCTTGGGTTTTTAGTGTTGGACCTGTCACTTTTAGCACTGTGGCCTCAGGTGGCCAGTGACACAACTCACCTGGGGCAGATACTTCCCCATCTCCAGAGACTGCAAACTAGGAGGTTTGGGGCAGACCCAGGAACCCACATTTCCAGTAAGTAATCCTAGGTTATTTCAATGTGCAGTGGTGTGGGAAGTACTGTACTGGATGCTGCCTCTTTGAGGACTGTGATTCTGGGGACAGTGATAGACGGAAATCAGAATAGATATTTATCTCTCATCCACCTCTTCTTCAACTGAATGTTTACCTTTAACCTCCTCGGGATAAAAGGACCCAGGGTCCGTGAGCTGTGCTCTGTTGCCATCCAGAATTTCTCTAAACCAGCTCCAAACCTCTCGGCTGCCTTTTAAGTTGCCAGCCTTACAAAGCCGATTCTGGGTTCCCCTCTTGAGAGGGAGGCCCTCACTGAAGGTTTTAATAAGCAGCTTGTGCACACTGCTTGCACACATGTGCGCACACACACACACACACACACACACACACACACAACTGCAGGATGAGCTGCTCCATTAAGTTAAATGCTTCTATTCATGCAAAACTTTGCCAAGGTGAACTCACTGAGCCCTCGGATAAATGCATCAAGTTGGAGACAAAGGGAAACACTGGGATCAAACCAAGAGATAAATTACAAATCGGATTAGTGGATCTTCATCTCACTCTGCCTCAGAAGCATGTTGTTAGCTATCTAGACACGCCCGGGTGGCTTGCACCCCCACACAGGAACACACACACAGTATCCACAGTGCCTCTCCCTGGTCAGACACAAAGCAGAGGTGACCTTGACATTTCTCCCTCCTAAGCCTTTAGCACTCGCACACATGGTTGCACTCAGCATTCTGAGCTCCGGGCAGGAAAATTCAGCTTCCCCTTTGGCTCTCTCCCCTGGCGCCAGCTGGTGAGCCCACAGACCTTCTGCCAGTTCATGCACACAGTGTTCTGTGACATTCCTTAGTCCCTGCTGCCTCCTCCCGCCTCCGACACAGCCCTGCCGCGAGTTATGGCAGATGAAGAATGACCACCCAGCAATCAGCACTGCAAGGAGGAAGGACACGCTGGCAGAAGGCAGGAGGGCATCTCCTCCCAGAGAAGCATAGGTAGGAATGAGGCTGGGTGTGGTGACTGGCCAGACAGTGACCCAAGGGGCAGGCTGGATGGAAAGCATGCCCTGGGAAATTTAAGTCTGTAACATTTATTGCAATTGGCTATGTGACAGCCCTTGTGCTAGCTGCCAGGCTGATAGAATTGAGAAAAAAAAAATGGCTCTTGTCCTCAAAGATCAGGCCTTCTAGTAAGAGAAACAGATATATAACCAACCCACTATGACACAAGTCCGAGGAGTGTAGGCACAAATAAAATGCACGTTGCAAAGGGTAGCCAGTTCTACTTATGAGGAGACTGGAAGGAGGTAGGATAAAAACCCCTTGTTCAGGGAGTAGCAGGCGGACCTCATGGCTGCAGCACGCAGGGTAGGCATGAAGAGAGTGATCATGGAGGTGAAAAAAAGCCTGGAGTGAGAGACCAAAGGCATCATCATGGCTCACACCAGGCGGGGCCTGGCAGTGCAAGTAGAAGGCAAATTCATGAGTAGCCATCGCAGAATGTAAATCCCTTTGGTGACTCAGCGAATGAGGGAGTTGGGAAAGGACAGGCAAGAAGATTTTAGAGCATTCGCATCAGGGAGGAGGAGCCATGCGGAGCCAGTCTTCCTGAATGCTGGTCTGAAAGGAGGAGCGCAGAGCTAGCACACGGGGAGCGAGTTACCAGAGAAGAAAGACGGTGAAGGAAAGGCAAACGATGGAGGCCACGATCAGAAAGGGCATCTGAGAGAGAGACAGAGAGAGAGAGAGAGCAACCCTGATGCATCCAGGATATGGCCATGAGCCTAGCTGAACTGGAGCAGGCAGGGCTGCGTGCAGGAACTGGGATGCTGCGGATTGTGCAGGGCGTTGGTTGGAGGAAGGGATCACTTGGAATGAGGACAGGAAGAATGGAATAAGAGCCCGGAAGTCGGGGCCAGAGCCCTTGTCCTAGGGGGATGCCAGGGTTATGGCATGCAGGTCCGTCGAGGAGAGTACTCAGGGTGAAGACAGATTGAGCTATACAATCCGTGCTCCTTCAGAGGTAGATGAGTCACTGGACAGAGCTCATAGGCCAGTGGCCTGAAGGCAGGAATGACGAAGAGGAGATGGCATGCCCGCTTTTACCTCCAACCAGACGGGCCTGCACCACCTGCATCACTTCTAGAAGTAAAGGCTAGTCCATGTGGAAGGCTGTGTGGCGTGTGGCACTTGATGCAGACCAGAAGCCTCAGGCTGGCTTGATCTCTGCCTCTGACCTCATTCTTACCTGACACTCAAACATGCCTTTCTGTCCTCTCTGGGGACCCCTTAAAATGGCAACACCCACCTGTTCTGGTCTTTAAAGGCCACCCAGTCTGGAGAACTGCTTCATTAGTGAAACAATCCAGTGATAATGTGCCTTTGGTTTTCTAATCATTAGACCCCTCCATGGAGTTTGAAGTGAACCACCTCATACCAAGTTTTAGCTACATGAACACAACTGAGGAAAGCTCCTGGTCACCTTTTACTTTTCTTTCCCCACAAGCTGCACAGATTCTATTCTCTGACTTTGTCTATTTAAGACACTTCCTCCAGGTCCTGTAAAACTACTTTAGATATGTCTGTATTTGTCCAGGTAAGGGTAGGCATGTTCCACATGAGCCTGCCCACCTACAAGGTCTGCAACCACAAACAAGATCCTCTTCTCCTCCCTCACGCTGGTGCATACAGAGTCTTCATTCAACAATATCACCCTTTAATCTGTAATAGAAGTAAAAAATGACAATTTGTAGCAAAGGAACCGAAGTCTCCAACACGATCAGGTCATCCCTGTAATGTACTGTGGACAACAGGCAGATTGGGGCACCTCTGTAATCCCATAGACTGCTTTCAGCTCCTTGAAGCAGAAAACATTTTTGTCTGTTCATTTCAGCTGTTTGGAACAGAACTACTTACAAAAATGTTGTCAAAATGAGTATGTATCTGTTACGATAAGGTTTGGTGATACAGACACGTGACACGTGTCTTTGGAGCCGTGCTGTGGTCCCATGATGCAATCAGACTGCTGGGCCTAGAATCAGTCTGTCTTCCTCCTCACTGTCCATTAGGGGTTTCTGCATGATGGATCCAACTGCCCTTGTCTAGCTCCCCAGTGCTTCTAGCCTGCTGCCCATTGTATCCTGCAAAGAATTAAAGATTTTCAGAGATCCAAAATACTAGTAATATAAATATTGGAAATTGATGTTAGTAGTAGTAATTTAGACTGAATTCTGGATCTGGGCTCAGGCTTGAAACCCGAAGGCTGTCAGATGTCTTGTGCCTCTCAGATGAAGGGTGTGCATGGGCTTTGTGACAGCCTTTGCCTCTTTCAAAGAGCTCTTCCCTTTTATTTCTGGAATCATGCATGCAATCTGGATAGTGAGGTGGCTGGGAGAAGCCCCCCCATATGAGGCTCCGCCCCATTTGGTCTGCTAACGTCATCGTCATGCACACCTGTACTGAAATTCCCAACAGGGAACCGCAACAGTCAGATATATTATTTAGCAATAACAGTGGAGCCTTGGGGCTGGGGATATAGCTCAGTGGAATAAGCGCCTGCCTAGCAAGCGCAGGGTCCTGAGTTCGATCCCCAGGACCGCCAAAAAAATAAAAATAAAAATAAAAAACAGTGGAGCCCTAAACACTCTCCGTTGTGTTATCAGTAGCTTTTCTTGCCCAGAATTCTATACGCAAGACCCTGTGAAATTCATATCTGTAAGAAAATTTTCAAAGCAAATAAATTGAAAATTTGACATGCTGTCTATGAAGGGTGGTCCATGATGGATGGCGAAATTCTGGACATCAGAGCATAAACTCTCAAAGAAGAAACAAAGTTCTCTACATTTAAATGTGACCACGTGTCTACATTCCTGTAGCTCTGTGAGCAGTTAGCACTGACCTCTGATCTCCTTCTCCCCCGACCTGCTGCTGCCCTCAGCCGCTTCTTACTCTCCCTCGGAAGCACGCTGTCTTCGGTGCAGCACCCACGCTCACCCCCTTGACAGGTAGTATGGCTGGGACCGCTCATGTGGTCAGGGCTGGGGTTTGGGAAGGTGATTCAATCTCTGGGCGGTGACCACAGCAATGGATAAACCATGAATGGGTTCCAGCCTGAATGTGCTGGGAGGAGGAGGTGTCCGCTTGGAGGGAGCAGGGCCCTGGGGGCACAGCCCGATGGCCGACCCTGATGGTCCTGTCTCCGGCCGCTCGTCTCTCTGGCTCTTTTCCTTTCCCTGTGCTTCCCGGCTGCCATGGGGTGAGTCAGCTCTGCTCCACCGTGCTCTTTCAGCCCGACGTTCCTGCTGTGGGCTGTGCCAACTTTGGACCAAAACTTCTGACACCACGAGTCCAAATAAGCCCTCCCGCCCTTAAACTGTTTCTGTGGGGCATTTCTGTCCCAGGGATGAAAAGCTGACTGACACACCAGGCAACAGCTGAAATGTCACCGGGACGCACAGAGATGGGTCTCATTTGAAGGGGGCAGGATGAGGTTGCACACACAGGCAATAAAAACGCACAGGCATAATGAGTTTCAGTGACACCCCCGTCTGAACAAAACCTTGGAACGCCAGGAACCTGTGCTGTCTGAAGCCCTGCCTACCTAGCAAGCAGCTCAAGGCTTAACGGTGACTTACATGTTCCGGTGTCTGCCCTTGGAAGGAGACCAGCGCGGCCTCCACAGGAGAAAGCCACTTCCTCGTGTCACTGAGCTGCTATTTCCAGGTCCAGGGGGCACAGGAAGAGCCAGATTACTAGACAGATGACCCAAGCCATCAGCCCCAGTCACAGACAGGCACGCTGCTTTCAAACACTGTAACACATCTTGCTTTACACAAGAAGAATTCAGAAGTAAGATTCCAAGGTGGGCCTCCTTCACAGAGTCTGTTGGAGGAGCAGGGGGTTGGTTCAGGATAAAAGCCTCATCTCTCCCTCTGGGGTGCAGAGCCTTTGAACTCTGAACTGCTCTGGCCCTTGCAGGAAGTGACTGGCACTGGCTGGCTTTTCCGGTGTGCTTAGATTCTGACTCAGGTTCACCCACTCCCTCAGCCCAGAACCCAAGCAGCCGGCCTACCCACGCTGACCACTGGAACTTCATTTCCCTTGTTTGCAAGGACCACCATTTACTAATTTGAGCAAGGAAATGTTCTTAGCATCTTTCTTTGGCTTCAGAGAAGCTCCACCGTCTTCGGGAGCACACCCAACTCCTCCCCCTCCTGTGCAGATGCCTCTCTGAATGGGACTGCGGGTCCCATGTCCTAACAGAGGAACCTAGAGTCAACCTCTCATCCCCCTTCTCCTTCGGCTTCACATCCCTCCTGACACCATATCCTGTAAATTCCTCTCTTGCTCTCCCCCTTCCTACTCTGCCCCTTCCTACTGCCTCTGCCTTAGCTGAGATCCAAACTTGCCTTCACTATTTTCAGTGACATTTATGTCTCCATCAAAGCCCCTGGTACTAGCATAATATACGCCTTTCCTGCTTAAAACATTGCAATGGCTCCCTATTGCCATCAGAACTGTCAGTTGAACTCTACAGATGTGTATTCAGCACCCACAGTATTTCAGACATTGGCTAGTGTTGGGGCTGCAGCAGTAAAAGAGGCTGGTCTGAGCCCTTTCGAGAGGCCGCGGTGTACCAGGCCTTTATAAAGGAGTGTGGCTTCACAGGAAAAGTGCTAAAGTGAAAAGAACTATGACAGTGGAAGCCTGAGGTCCATGGGGTGGAAACTGGAGAAGACTTGTTGGAGCTGAGGCGGAATGGGCGAATGTCAAGTGGATGGAAGGGACAGGAAATGGCTCGGGCAAAGCCGCGGAGCTGTGATCGTCTCTGACCCTCCGGGGGTAAGCAAACGATCTGTGTGAGAGCCTGGAGCGTGAGAGCCGAGATGCGATCCTGGCTGGACTCCTTGGGAAAAAAGTATCAGGCTGCGTTTACCACATGCTTGAGCCTACATTTATCTCACATCTAGCTGCTACTTCTCTACCCAGGGGTCCCAGACTAATTCAGTCTTCCTCTCTCCCTCCCGCTCCTTCCCTCCCTCCCTCTGTCTCTCTCCGTGTGTGTGTGTGTGTGTGTGTGTGTGTGTGTGTGTGTGTGTGTGTCTCTCTCTCTCTCTCTCTTTCGCTCTTCCTCGTGCCTCCCAGATCATTGGCTGATTCCAGGAGAACAGGTAGCCCCCATGTGGCCACTAAAGGAAGTCCAAGAACAAGCCCAGGGTCTTCCATGATCGCCATACAGAAAACCCTCAAATGATTTAGGGCCTCTGAATGAGTAAGAGCGGGAAAAGAAAGAAACCTCCCACCCTGCTGCCCAGATATACTAAAGGGAAACCAGTGCACCAGGCTTCAGAGGCATCTCTCTTAGGATGGGGCATTTGCACAGCCCTGGATTCATGATACCCAGTGAAAGGCTCAGCCTCACTGAGATTTGTGAAGTCATCCTTTAGAATTCTGTGTAGCAGCATGACCTAGTGACATAGGAAACTAACAATGGACAGTAAAGAGCATCTGATCTGATTCACAAGCTCATTCGGCAGATGAGACCCAGGCAAAATTATAAGTACGTAATACAATCCCCACCTGCAGGTCATGGCAGTGCCTGAGTCCTTCGGCCAATGAAAGTCACATTAATGTGAGCTGGAGCCACCAGGAGTCGGTTCAAGGAAGAGGTGAGTGGGGCAGGAGCTGAACCCTGGAGATAGGAAGGGATGTGGACCGTGAGAAGGGACACAAGGCACGATGCTTGGCAGAGCCAAGCCGTGAGCTAGCGTGAGCTCCGGAGACCCTAAAGACACTGTGGCGTTCATCCCGTCAAATTCTTAGCCACTGCAAAAGTCTTCCTGCAGCACCCTGGCCATCGCTTTGTAACTGGATGCTATCATGGTAAGAGAGAAGAACTACAGGACTGCACACAACACACACAAGTTCTTCCCTGTGCGGCCTCTCCTGAGAGCATCACATCTCTCCAAGGGCCAGCATCCTCCGTCTTCAAATGTCAGGCCCGTGTCTTAAAAGACCACTCTCCCCACTGACCTTGTATTTCAGCAAAAATATGACCCCCACCCAGCGTGTCAGTTTTTGCCCTGCAGGACGGAAGCAATCAGCCTCCACTCTCCATATTCATGGGGAACTGTTTATGCTCTGACCTGCAGCCCTGTGCGGGAAGCCAGGCTGGGAGCCGGAGCTGAGGGCCCCCAGAAGTGTACTTCAGGAATGAGCCCACAGCCATCTGCCTCTCCAAGTAACCCAGGCCCCGGGAGGGACGCACAGCTGCTGTCAGTGCCATCCCCAAGAAGCGTGAAACAGGGCAAGGAGGGAGGCAGGCAGCCTCCTTCAGAGCCAGAGCCGTTCCTGAGCCTGTCTGAAGGTTATTAGTGTGCTGTAATCAGGCTGTTAGCCAAACGCAGGTGGAGAACGAAGTGGCTTTGAAATTGCTTTTCACAGAAAGCAGAGCCTGTGTTGGTGTGATCTACGCATACGATCTCTTTTAAGTATCTCATCAGCTCCCTCCATGACCAAGATAGGACTCAGATCTCCAGCTAACCATAGTCAAATCTATCAACTTTCCTGTCCTTCAAAAGATGGTGAGGTCTGCCAGGCAAAGCCCTGCCCCTGGCATCTCCTCCTGCCCTGTGTGAGCAGGTATAGGCCACAAGCCCCCTCTCAGATTCAGAGTCAGGGTTCAGAGGCCCTGTATGGCCAGTTGGCTTGGAAATGCTTCTCCTTAGGCCACAGGCGAGTCTCCTTGGGCTACACGCCAGGGTGTGTAGCGTCCAGTGCCCAGTGCTTACTGCAGCCATTTCATACCCTTCAGGCTTTCCGAGGGGACTACCAGCAGTCGTGTTTGGGGCAGGGAGAGACAGCTTCTGAATAAGGGAGCAGTCCTCTGAGTTCCCGGGAGATGACACCTCCTGCTCCATCCAGCCATTTCCCCAAAGCTAAGGGCTAGCCTCCTTCTCCCCTTCAGTCCCTCCAAATCCAAGCAGTTGCAAGTGCGACTCTTACGCCTTTCATCCCAGCCTCTTTCTCCATCCCCACTGCCGCTCAAGCTGCCTCTGGTTCCTGCACCGCAACCCAGTGGGGCTCAGTGCATGCCGTCCAGCTCCTGCCCAGCCTGTGCTCCATGCTGCAGCCAGGCCTGTCTTCCAGAAATTTCAGGCTTGATCCCATAATCCCTCTAGTCAGTTCTTCTACAGCTCTTGTTGTCCTCCGGATGGTATCCAAATCCCTCCTGTGACCCCTTTCACCCCATACATCTCTGTGGCGGCCATACGGCAACCACTTCCAGTGCCTCTGTAACTCTCCTTTCTCTCACTGGCAACTTTTGAGTATGCTGCGCTCTTTGCCTGCAAAGCTTTCCTTTATCCTCCCTACTAAAGGAAGCTTCTTCCTTAAGGAACTTTTTCTGATCCTCTTTTCCCCAGCCATGGTGTAAGTGTCCCCTCTTATAAGGTATCTCAGCATATCACCTGTACCTGCCTATCTCCCCTGCCTGCCTATAGGCTCCTCCAGGCCAAGGCCATTGTAGTCCATTTTATAGCCCCTATGCCTATTACACCCTATGACAATGAGCAAAAAGCATCAGATGACTGAATTCACGAAAGAACAAACAAAATAATGGACAAGACCATAAATCAAAGGCTTAATTTGGGGTGAGCATTCATGGGGATTAAACTGGCAAAATCACGCGTGCAAAACAGATGGCAGAACCATATGTGAAAAACACACTTCTGAGATTAAGAATTGTTTTTAAATGGAGTATCTTAAGCCCAGAATTTCATAGACCCATCCTATCAAATGTGTTGACTCTTGGTTCTGTGACTCTTATCACCGATCCAAAGAACAGTGTTGGATGGACGGCAAGCACATAGCATGACTGGCTAGATATGGGACGAATGGCTTGGCTATACAGCAGAAATATAATCACAGTGCCCTTCCTAGGTAGTTCACCTACTATGGTGTGCGAGTGAATTTTGTGTCTCAACTTGACTAGATTAAGGAATATCCAAATAGCCCATGAAGCATTATTCCTAGGTGTTTTGCCAGGATGTGTCCTAAAGATTGGCATTTGAATCAGTGCCTCAGTAAAGAAAACCCAACCACCTTCACCCAGTGTGGACAGGCACCATCCGATCAGCTAAAGGCCCAGATAGGATGAAAAGGCAGAGGAGAATCATACTCACTCTCTCTCCCCTACTGTGAGAAACTCTATTTGTCCTGCCATGGGTACCAAAGCCCAGGTTCTCTGGCCTTTGGACTCTGGAACTCGCACCAGTGGTCCCTAGGGTTCCCAGCCTTCAGACTTAGACTGAGTCCCACTACCAGCTTCTCTGGTTCTCCAGCTTATAGACAGCATGCCAAGGACTTCTCAGTTTCCATAATGGTGTAGGCCAAGTCTCCTGCTAAATCCCCCCTCATCTCTCCCCCCACCTTTCCTTCATCCGTCTAATCTATCTATCTTCATCATCCATCATCTATCAGTGGGTAGATCTAACTGGTTCTATTTCTTGGAACAATCTTGCCTGATACACATAGAAAGGTCACCGTTCCAAAGCTGGATTGGGGGAAAAAAAAACCTTTGACACATTTGTCCACTCTCGTCAGAATGGGTCAATGCAAATGACATAAGAATATAATCTCCTAAACTGACATTTGCTGGTGTCATGAAGAAATGAGAAGTGGCCAATTAAATTACAATCTGACTTACAAAGTGGAAACTGTTCTTTCTGGCTTAGCCTTCTTCTTGGCCTAGGTTTTCTGCCAATCCTTTCTGATATCCCCAGGCCTTCCCAGGTCTCTTTCACAAGCTGGCAGATGTGTTCAATGTAATGCTGGCAAAATGTCACACAGGTGGCCACCCATATGGTGCCAGTTTGGATCTGACTCCTAGAGAAAATTCTAGAAGCCCACTCAGCCATGAAGGACACCTGCCAACTTCTTGTACAGGGTCCAGAACTGACTATTCATGGGGACACAGGTGGGAAGCAGGTGTTTCACATAAATGGACTACACTCTGCTAATCACCACCAATCAAGCAAGTGGTGCAGGAGCAAGCAAAATGGAATGAATCACCATCCAAAATGTGAAATGCACCGGTGGGCACGGATGCAGGGGACACATCTAGATTCTCATAACTTCTCATAACATAAGTGGTCATATTTCAGGCTTTGCTTCAGAGCATGCTGGAAATTCAGACAAAGGATATGGGGATTCATACTTGATGTGGCAATATAGAGGTGTTCAACCTAATAAATTCATCTCGTAATGGTCAACCGAAGAACAGATTCTCTCGGCCAGTCGTTCTGTATTTATTGAACTGCCGACTCCTCTATCTTCTTGTCTTCCCATTCCCACCCCTGAGCTCTGCTTAGTCTTTCTGCATCACTTCATGTTCCTTGATCCTTTGGACACAGGAATTTTTGGTCATAAAGGCCTCAACCTCCATTCTTTCTGACCTTAAGGCCTCAAAGAAAAGCTTACTCTGCCCTGAAACAATATACCCGACACATTTCAGCCTGCTCCGCTCCAGGATATCTCTGTCTTCATTAGCGTCTGATGGTCTGTTCCCTTGTCTGCCTTCCTTAGGAGACAGCAAGACCCTTGAAAACAGAGACTGTATGATGTGCTAGGTCCTGAAAGATATTATTCGGGATGTGAAAGAGAATAAGGTATACTCCCTGTTCTCAAGGATGGCAGACACCTTTGACCAGAAAGAGATGGCAGTGTCTAGTCAGGTGTCTGGTGGAAAGTTCTAGAACCTGGAGAGTCTCTGGTTAGAGCAGTGACTACACCAGAAAGAGGAGGCCATTTTTGTGACTTCAGGTACGACTCTTCCTGGAGACTACTAAGAATACAGTGTTGGCCATGGGAACATGTAGCTCCAGTCTAACGCACTAGATGGGACCCCCATAATTTGGGGGGAATTCCCATCTGTGAGACCTTGTGGGATACTCCCTCGGGAGTTCCCAGAAATACTTGGGGAGATCTTGTTTGCAAGTTCTTGTATGGGATTACTTTAGGGACTCCCATAAATATTGTAAAAATGTTACTCATTTGTGTGCACATGTACGCGCTCTGGGGATTCCTTAAAAGGCCTGGGAAGGATTATCAGTCATGTGCTCAAGAGAGACACCTCTGGGACTTCTATGTAGGAAGACTTACTGTGAGATTACGTGAGGCACTCCTGGCCTCAAAATATTGAGAGGACCATTCATGGGAGTTGGACATTCTGTGTAATCAGTGTAAGGCAAGATCCAGTATAATTCAAGGATTACAATTCTTGAGACCATCTTTTATCCACAGAACCGAGGGAGTTTGGCTTTTGTTTTGTTTTGTTTTGGCTTGGCTTTGAGTGTGCTTGCTTTCTGTTTTTGTTAGGTTCTTTTTCCTTTTGCAGCATAGTTTTGTTATGGCTTATGTCTAGGTGCCCCCCAAAGCCTCCAGTGCTCACAGGTGAGGCTTTTGAGGGGTGATTGGGTCATGCAGGCATGATACTCACCAGGGTATCAGTCCGCTGATGCCTTTAAAGCTAAATGTGATTTCAGAGGTGAAGCCTGGTTGGACGAGGTGGGTCACTGGGGGCGAGGCCTGGAAGGGTCCATCTCCCTCCCTTGGTTTCTCTCTGTGCTTCCTTACAGCCACGCCACGACCTGTTTTCTCCTCTGCTCTGCCCCCTTGCCTCGCTGAGCTGCCTTGCAGTCTACAGACTGAAACCCCAACAAGTGTAAGCCAAAATAAACATGTTCTCCTTAGTGCTATGGGTGTTGGATATTGCATCCCAGTGATAAGAACGTAACTAAGACAGAACTGAACCTAGGCCCTTGTGAGTGCTATGCAAGCACTCTAGCACTGAGCTACACCCCCAGCCCAAGTCTGGGGGCATTTGTACACTCATTTTAATTACTGAGAACCACATCTCTCCCTCCTTCTGAGTGACAAGCTTATTATTTGGGCCTGACAAGTCTTTTGTTGAGTTTGCTATCAAAGCTTGCTAGCCCAGAAGCCATTTTGGTCATGTCTAGTGACCTTGAGTCACCAAGGCTGTGTTCCATTAGACAACAGAATGACAATTTAACTCTTATAAGACTAGCTTCTGCTTAAAATAGGAGAATTTCTGGTTCAAGCCCTGCCTGAGCAACTTAACAAGACCCTGTCTGAAAATGAAATATCTTTAAAAATGGCTGCGGGTACCTCAGCGCTACAGAGCTGATGGGTTTGCTCCCTAGTACTAAAAAGGTGGGGACAAACTTCTGTTTCTAATTTTTGGAGACCCCCTCCTTTCCCTTACTATTTATAGAAGGAAATGGGAACCCTCACAAAATATTTGGCCTTGGGGAAACAAGGAGTGCTGGGGTATGTGGGAACACAGTAGCATGCGGGGGCCCTGGGATCCTTCTCACCCTGTCTTTCTCATCCACAACCACCCTGTTTCTCTATCTCCTGATTCTAACTCCAAATACTTCCACCTGTTGCAGCTTCCTTGTAGTGTTGGGGAGCATAGCTCAGAAACTCATTTGAGAAAAAGACATGAATAAACATTTCACAGAAGAGGAAAAATGAATGACTACTCAACAGTTGGATGTCCAACTACACTAATAACTTACAAAATGTAGTTTAAAAACAACTACCATTTTCACTCACTTAAACAGCATTAAAAACTGCTAAGGAAATCCAGACTTGGCAATGGCACTGTAAAGGGGAATTTTCACCTGCTGCTGTTGGCACCTTCAATTGACATAAAGCATTTGGAAGCATTTGACAGCATATATCAGAAGTTCCAAAATGTTTGCTCTTTAACCTTACTTTGCTTCTAGGACTGTACCCTAAACAACAAACCAGGTCTCTATGAGAAGATATGCATTGAACTTTTATTAGAGTAATCAAAAAATGGAACTGGAAGCATTAATATCCAACACAAAGATAGCTATTACAATGAATAAATGATGTATCCATATGATAGGCTAGTAATAAATATTAAATATGTTTTCAAAGTTATTACATGAAGAATTTCTCACAGCGCAGTATTAAGTGGGAAAAACACATGGTTCAAAAACACACAAAGGAACTATCTGACAAGAGATCTGACTCCCAGCTATAAAATAATCTTATAACTGAATAAGAAGATAACCCAATTAAAAAGTGGGCAAAGCACCTGGATAGATGCTTCATAAAATATGTACATGAGCTAGTAACCACAGGGAAAGATGTGTCATTCTCATATGGATTAAGGGTGTGTGATAACTAAATTACTCTATTGATTGGTTTAACATAATTCTGGGCGTGGATAATGGGGAAGGGTGTGGATGGAACCAGCGAATGGGCTTGTAGCCTGAATGGAATAAAAGGGAAAGGGAGATATTACGGTTTGTGTCCAGATGTCCCCTGCAAAGCCTCATGCAGTTTTTGAGTTTTTCCTTTGGAGGTGCTGAATCTGGAGTGTGACATTGATTCATAGTGCAATGCTCAGATTAAGGTGCTGGGATGAAGGGTGGGCAATGGCTGGATCAGTCCACTGATTGGATTGACACCACCCTAATCCCAGGAGACTGGATACAATATAAGTGACAGAAAGAGTCTGGCCTCGCTCTTTCTCTTGTTGCTTTTGCTGTCTTCCAACACCATGAATGGCTGCCCCTCTGCCATGTACCACCCTGCCTTGGAGCCAGCTGATTACAGACTGAAACCCCACAAACTGTGAGCTAAGTTAACCTTTCCTCCTTTAATTTTAGGTGTCAGGTATTTTGTCTCAGCAATGAGAGAACGTTAATTAAGACAGAAAGCTTTCTTCTGGCTGCCTCCTGTCCCTCTTGCCATGGTCTGTGTCTGCTCCACCACACTACCCTGCCTTGGAGTCAGCCAACTATGGACTGAAACCTCTATGAACTGTGAGCCAAAATACACATTTTCTCCATTAACTTGTGAGTGTTGGGTATTTGTCCCAGCAATGAGGAAGTAACTAAGGCAAATAGTTGTCACAAAAATCGAATTAATCAAATAAGATACCATTATACCTCACTACCCTATGTTATGGTTTATACATTGTGTCAACTTGGGGAGTCTAAAGGTTTGTCTGAGTGACTTAGCAGGAAGCCAAGGTGCTTAATTTGTATACATCCTGAGCCTGTGAAAAAGGAGGGTATGCAGACTGTGTGAGAGCTACATGCCCCCTGGGTGGGGGTAGGCTGTTTACAATATAAGGGAAGAGAAGAGGCTGCTTGCAGCCATTCCTCCCTTTTGCTGGTTGTTACTGCTGTGCTCTGCTACCATGAACATTCACCCTCTGCCATGTGCCACTCTGCCTCTAAGCAGCCAAGTATGGACTGAAACCTCCACAAACTGTAAGCTAAATAAACTTTTCCTTTCTTCGAGTGTTGGGTATTTTGCCTCAGCAATGAGAAAAAAGTAACCAAGACACCCTGTCTGAAAGATGAGCCATCTCAAGTATCTCAAAGATATAAAGCTACTGGAAGTCTCATTTACTGCAGATGGGAGTTTAAAATAGTCCAATAACTTTGGAGAAAAGTTGAGCAGATTGTCATGAAGTTAAATACACTCCTACCATATAACCCATTCATCCCACTCCTAGGTATTTAAGAGAAATAAAAATATAGTTCCACAAAACATACTTGAATATGAAGAATCTTTACAGCTCTATTCATAATAACCCCAAAACTGTCACCAACACAAATCATGACCAATAGGTGAATGAACAAAGAAATTACACACACAGCCTACATATAATGGATCTATTACTCAGTAACAAACTGAGCAATGCAACAATGGAGAAGAATCTCAAACACATTACACTGAGAAGCCAGGCGTAAAAGTGTGCATACTGTATGTTCTTGTAATATAAAATCCTACAACAAAAACAGTTGTTACAGGAAGCTAAAGAAGAAGGAGAAGCACAGACTGAGTGGGAGGGGTATGAAGGAACTTTTAGGGGTGATAAAACAGTTCCATATCTTGACTATAATGCATTTTTTAAAAAACTCTTGAACTAGCCAGGCGTGGTGGTAGTCGTCTATAATCCCAGAACTCTGGGAGACTGAAACCAAAGGATTTCAAGTCTAAGCCCAGCCTGGGTAGGTCAGTGATTTAGCAAGACCGTACCTAATAAAAACAAGACAGTAGAGGGCTGGGGATGTAGCTCAGTGCAAAGGCCCTGGGTTCAGTCCCCAGGACAAAAACCAAATACACACACACACACACACCAAAAGAACAAGCTCAGTGAACCACACAATTAAGGCTGTGTTTATCTCAATAAAGTCCTTTAAAATTCCTTACACATATGAGATAATGGTCTATCAGTGGTATGCACTCCTCTCTTAGGATGCCACTAAATAATAGTTAAGAAAAGACATGGGGGTGGCATCATCAAAAGATGTGGAAACCTAGGAAATCTGGAAATCTGCAGGAATGGTAAGTGGCCCAGTGAGGTCTCTCAGCCTACAGCACTTTCTTTGGTTATTTGGCTATATGAGGAAGGCTGGGAATCATAACCGCAAGGTGTGAATCTGGGAAGCTTGAGGCAAGGAGAGGGGGAGGCGGATTTCACTGAGAAGCCATAGGTGAAAGCATCTTTCCCAAGGGCCCATTATGCTGTGAAATTGTCAAAGAAATAGTACAAGAAAAATTTTTAAGAGCGGAAGAACATGAATCTGCAGAATAAAAGGACCCATAAATCACTGGCTTAATGACTGAAAACTTAACCTGTATTTGGCGCTTCGTTGTAAAATTTCAGAATACTAAGGATGAAGATAAAATCCTGAAAGCTTCCAGTGAGTGAAAAATAAGTCATCTGCATGGAAAACAGAGTCAGGCTGACCTCCAGCTTCTCATAAACAATGGAAGTGATGATTATTTCAACGTGCTGAGGGTAAATTACCCTGCACCGAGAATTACACCCAAGAAAAGTAACAGTGAAGTGCTGTGGTAGAATATGCAAGGCCTCAACAAATTTACTTCCTTCACGCCAAGCTGCGGGATGTTACTTGATGTGTTGTGATGGAACAGAAACCTGGAGAAAAGGAAAACACAAAATCCATGAAAGGAGGATCCCAAAGAGGAGTGAGAGCAAGCCTCAGCAGGTACTCTGCAGCAAGCCCGGGACAAAAAGTCTGCCTTAGAGCAGACAGAGGGCCCTGGAGGAAGAAGAGCCTCTGCGAAACAACAATTTAAAAACTTGACATGCCTGATTGAGTGAAATAGAGAATCTGATAAAGCTGAAGAAAATAGACCCAAAAAACCCCCCAAAACAAAAAACAAGCAGAACGCAGAATCGCTCGCTCAAGAGGACACGTGTGTTCTTGGAGCACTGCTTGGCTCTCAAGTGAACCATGATGACACAGAGTCAATGATACAAATGCTGTTCACAGATGCTTAACTTTCCAGATGAACCTAAAAGAAAACGAAAGCGCTTCTTGACATTGAAAGTCAAAGTACAGCTAGCAGAGTTGGTCTGGGGATGGTGGGAAGGGTAAAAAAGATGTGGAGGTGTCCATCTCCTCTGCGCAGGAAGTGAAGAGTCAGAATAAACATATAGCATTTACAGAACAAGGCTAAAAAGATAAAAGTTAGTTACAGCAGAAAAGAGCACGGCAGGAATTCTAACCATGGGGGAGGTGACGGGGGCCTCAGCATAAGGGCAGGAAGTCTGGCGGATGTCTGATGTTGATAAGCAGGAAATGGTGGTGGATTCAGGTCAGCTGGAGAGAGAGACTGATAGAACCACAAGAAGAAAATACCAGAAGCAGTAAAAGCAGCTGCCTCTGAAAGCAGGGGCTGGGGACAAGGGGGCAGGCAACAGGACGAAGCCCTTCCGTACTTGCCATTTTTATTGCTGCCTGTACAAAGGCTGTCTTACGTCAGTAAAGCTAAATACATTTAAACAACCGTACGTGGCATATGTTTGTCAATATTGTAAAACATATACTAATAAACGTACAGAAAACCCTTGAAGAATATCTAGTGATTACACCTGGGGACAGGATATAATTACACCTTCTCGCTCATGCTCTTTCCTACGCTCTTCTTCTGCTCTCTCTTACATTCCTTCATTTTCCCAGATTTCCCCCAAGAAGCATCCAGTATTTTTATAAAGAGGGAAAATGTTGTATAAATAATTTAAACAATCAAATTTTAATGATATTAGAAATGAAGTAAAAGAAACGAATTTACTTATAAAAATGAATTCAATCATGTCTATGCATGAAGGCGAGATTTAAGAAAATAGTAACAATAATTGTCTTGGTGATAGAATTACAGATGATTTATTCGAGCTTATCTTTTTTCCTCTAATTTTTCCCATAATAAGTATATACCTAACCAGGTTTGGCTGAAGAATTAAATTTTCTCTCTCTATTGGCTTCCGATCAAAATAATTAGGTAATGGCTCTGTGTGGTGCCACGCATCCAGAAAGCATTCAACAAACACTTGTGGCTTTAATGTAACTGAGTGTAATGAGGTTTGCAGGTGACTACTTCTAACTGAGCCTGTTCCGTTTCAGTCATTCAGCCTGTGTGCCTACTGTGTGCCAGCAGCCTGCACAAGAGACTCAGGGCAGGTGCTGGAAGTGGAGGATGCAGGAAGACTCTGGGCTTATGAAGTGGCAGCTCAGTTTGCTGAAAAGAATAAACATCCACATGTGAAAACAGATAGGCAATGTGCCCGGTGCTGTATCAAATGGATCCATCTAGCTTGAAGGAATGGACACCCTATCCAGGCCAGCTCTACTCTGGAAATCCTTCGTACAAAGGACGCTCAGTTGGTAGTCACCCCCTCCTCCTGCTTCTCCATCCATACCCTTACTGCCCGTTCTCTCCTTCAGCCGTGCTAATACCAACAGAAGCCCAAGAAAGCCAGGTACCCTACTCTCTAGTCACAGAGACACGAGTCCTCCAGCACACCTAGTTGAGGATGAATAGCAACACCCACAATTCTTTATCATTCAGCTACACTTGACCCCATCAGGGTGAGGCATAAGCAGTCTTCCCATGAGGAATTAAAGAAGCCAGTGACAAGTAAGAGAAAGAGCATCCTGAGCTCTCTTTCTGGAAACACTCTGTGCTCTATGGTCATCCCTCCCTGAATGTCCCTGGGATATCATCGCCATTTCTCAAGCCGAGTTCACCCATCATTCCATCACTGGATAACAGGCAGAAGTTGACACCACAAGCCAGATTTGCTGGTCCCCAGAAACCATCAACAATGAGAAATGCATCGCATGGACGTGCATGCACAGAGTCTGTACGTCATCCATCCCAGCATTGCTTGGCTGGCGCTATTTCCATATGCAACTGCATCAAGACCAAAGTAAATAGCAAGAAGTTAAACTGAAACTTTTGCCTGAGGCACCATGACATAGTAGATATGATATTCCAGAGTTAGTTGCCAGAAGATCACCCAAATTTTCAATGAAAGAAAGGACTAAAAAAAAACCTATTCCTGAATCCAAACTTCTTAACTACACCCATATTGTGGTTATAATACAATCTAGATTTTAGATATTAAGAGAGGATTTTTGGAGATTTATTTAGAAAAAACATATTGATGTGCTGTAAATTTTACGCTTCCCAAGAGTGGGGGCATGATGAGAGATGCCTGTCTCTCATTTCAAATCTAGTAGAAGGGACTTCAGAGAGATTGCTCAGAAAACTTGGTGCACATCCCTCATACACAGAGAATACACTGTGGTCTATGCTGGACTCCAGCCTAGAAATCCCTGCCTGCAGTAGCTGGAGCTATTGAGCTGTGGAATTTTCATATTGCATAGGTCCACACATTTTTCACTTCTACATTGAGATGGTGTTCAGTGACTTTGAGTGACTACAGGACATTTTGTCACCTAAGAATGAGCAGAAAAGTTGTGGAACTACATGAGTTTCTATCCAGAGGAGGGAAGGGACTGTCTACCATGAATACTTTTGAAGATACATACATACATGGAGATGAAAATAGCACAGTTTCATAATTAGATCTCATGGCTTTTGATTGTTGAAAATCCATATCATTCCCTTTACTTCACTGCTTTTCCAAAAACAAGGAATTCTCCCTGTCCGTAGCCAGACTTGGTTCTGTCCTTTATGTGGAGGTATAGGCTAGACAATGAAAATGTTCAAAGGGACAGACAAGGTGATCCCAGGGTCGGTAAGAAGTATTATGAATGCAGGAAATCCTAGAAGGAAAGGCATAACGTCATTTGAGCTGCTGTCTCAAAACCTGGAGAGCACCAAAGCCAGAGTTCTACAATGTTCTACCCCCTTGGCCGATGGCACCACAAGGAAATAATCACAGTTGAAATTATGGTTCAGGAAAAAATTAAGCAAATGCTTTGCTGCATACTTCAATGTAGTGGTAACTTTTATGCACCTCATTTAATTTTTGCCCCCGTCATGCAAGGCAATGCTATTATTCCCATTTTTAGGAGGAACACTGGGATTGATAAAAGTTAAGTGCATTTGGTCAGTGTCTGTTTCTCGAGGCCATGCCCCTTCCAGCCATCATACAAGCCCAAATATTTACATAGTGCCGCTGATGGGCAATGTAATGGGAGGAGCTATGGGCTGCTTGCCCAGTGATTCTAGGAGTGATGCTGGAAAACCAGTGCAGGAGGACAATATGCTAGGCAGTCACGCGCTAGAACCCCAGCCCTCCCAAGGACCCCTGCCCAAAGAGACTCCTGCTCTGAAGAGAAGCGCAACCTGAACCACAGCGCTATTTGACGCAGGCGCTCCCAACCTATACATGGGCCAGAGGCCTATGAAGGGATCTGGAACAAAATCTGTACCCAAACAGGGACAACAGGGACTCAGCAGGCCAACTGGATTCTCTCCAGTACAGAGCCGGAGTCAGAGAACTTGTGAGAGTAAGCATCAACAGAAGCACGCCAGGGAAGCCCTGGTCAGACACATAAGGAGTAAATGAAAACTGTAGTGAATATCTAAATAAAATATAGGATGCTGAAAGTCTCATTATCATTAATCAAATATGCTGTCTCACTTCAAATACGCTTATCCATCACTCTTGCCACCTTCTGCAGCAATTTTAGAAGTCCCCTTTTGAGGTTTTATGAGATATAGTCAGAAATATGGTGAATGCTACTGAGTGTCACATCCAGTGGAAAGGTGGGATTGTAAGGACATAATGCTGAGAGATATGGCGGCATTGTGAAATGAAAGGAAACTGCTCAAATGTAAAGAGGAGCCGAGATGACGGAAAAGAGAAAAGAAAGAAGGGGAAATGATGTACATACGCATAGACAGGGCAGCTAACGTAGCTGTACTACTGACTTCTGCTGCTGTAATGAAAGGATCAGCTAAGGATTAATTATTTGATCAAGTTTGCATGTCTCTATTTCTTTTCCTGAGAAACCACTTTGAAGATTCCAATATGTAATACAACAACCATTGATACTTTCCTACCACTTTGTCTGTAATTCAGTATTGCTTGCATTGTTCTCATGCTATTTTATAAATGGAGGTGTTTGTTAATATGCTTTCCTTTTATTTTTCAAAATACATTTTAAAAAAAGCATAATGCCATGTCCTCATCCATCTTATTCACCAGATCTGGCACCATACAACTTCGGGCTCTTCTCCAAAGTCAATGTGACCAGGAAAGACAAAGCTTTCGAATCAGTTCAGGACATCGAGGCAGCCACAAGACCACAATTACAGACATGGAAGAGGGGACTTCTAGAACTGTTTCAGAAAGTAGCAAGCACAGTGGGATGAATGTTCTTAAAGTGGCAGTTATTTTGAGAGGAATCGGTGGCAATGTCATGGTTTGTGTCTAGAGGTCCCTCATAGCCTCATGCAGTCACGAGGGGTGGGGTTTTCGGAGGTGACTAAATCTACATCGTGCAACACTGCGATTAAGGGTGCTGGGATGAAAGGTGGGTGATTGCTGGATCTGTCCACTGATTGGATTGGCGCTGCCCTAATCCCAGCAGTCTGGATACGATAGAGGCTTGTCTCCCCACCCCCCACCTCACTTCTTATTTTTGCTGTCTTCCTCCGCCATGAACTGTTGCCCTCTGCCATGTGCCACCCTGCCTTGGAGCCAGCCGATTATGGAGTGAAACCTCCACACACTGTGAGATAAATAAACCTTCCCTCCCTTACCTCAGGGGTGGGGGTTGGGTATTTTGTCTCAGCAATGAGAGAAAAGTAACTAAGGCAGGCAATGTGTCTTTTACTGTAATAATTTTTTATTTAAAAGTACATCATATTTTTCAATCACATCTCATACAAGTAAGCAAAGATGGGAGGAAAGAGATTCCAAGATAGTAAAAAAATGTCTACGAAGGAGAATGAATTGGTACTAGCAGTGGAAGCAGCAGATGTGCAAACAGAGGGGCTGGATCTCCAAAATGTCCAGTGGTCAAGATTGCTGGCTGCTGTGCAGGCAGTAGGTTCCCCAGGTCCTAAAGCCCTAGCACAGTTTCCAGCTCCTGCACTGTATCCCAATACCCAGAAGACCTGGCAATTTAGCTGGTCTTGCTTTCCCGTGAAATACCTATCTTTCTTTAAAATTGGCATCAACAAACTATCCTCATAAATCAAGTCTAGCCTGCTGCCTGTTTTCATAAGTAAAGTTTTAATGCAACACAGTCACACCCATTCAATTATAACGTTGTCTATAACTGCTTTTGTGCCACAGTGACAAAGCTCAATAGTTGAAACAGAAATTATAATCTTCTGGGAGGCTGAGGCACAAAGATAGCAAGTTCAAGCCCAGCCTGGGCGACTTAGTGACTTAGCAAGACCCTGTCTCAAAATAAAAAATGACAAGAACTGGGGTATAGCTTAATGCAGAAGCCCTGAGTTCAATCCCCAGTACTCTAAAAAAGAAGGAAGAAGGAGGAAGGAAGAGAGGAAGGAAGGAAGGAGGGAGGGAGGGAGGGAGGGAGAGAGAGAAATCATAAGTCACAGAACAACTTTGTCTTCAGAGATCACAGGACTGTGTTTTCTCCAAGCAGATGCTATTCTCAATACATTACTTGCAAAATTCCACTTAACTTTCACAAACGCCCCAGGGGATTGATTCAGGCCTCTCATTGCCCAAATTTTACAGGTGAAAAAAATGAAGACTTAGATTCAGGAATAATTTGCAGTAGGCCATAAGTGGCAAGAATTTGAACCCAGTAGCCTGATTGTAAAGTCTGTCCTTGGAACACCTAAGCTATACTGACACACCACCACTGTTAATTCCATGTATTTCATAATAAAGATTGGTACAGTACAAGCATTTTTATGCCAGAAACATTCAAAAGACAGCTCTAAAAGCCTGTTATTATTTTTTTACATTTTCCTGACAGGAATATCTGAGAATAGGCTGTGATAATGTGGGGTGTGAACTGGTGGAACAGGCCCCCAGGCTGTGAAAGCTGAACCTCCTTCCAGTGCTCCTGATTCACACAGAGCTGTGCAGAGGGAAGTGGCAGTCGCGAGGACATGGCAGAAGTTGTGATCACTGGCAGGAGCACCGTTGTCAGCGTACAGCCTTCTACACTATGAGTCAGAAAGTCACCCTCATATCCAAGGGTATAACACAGATATTCTTGGAATGCATGAGGAGTCCTCCCCACCTCTCAAAGGGGGGAAAAAGCTAGCTACTAAGACCAAATAAAAGTGAAGGAAAAAATTCAGGAATGTTTTATTCTTGACCCCCACTCTTCTCAAATTCTAGTCTAAAACATTCTTGCTGCCTGAAGGAAGGGAAGCAGGGGTGAGGGTTAAGCATTTCTCAACTGTTGTGGCACTGTACTGTGAGACAGAGGGGTACCTGGCCAAGTAGCAGACAGACAAGGTCCTGAAGACCTCGTGCTCAGGTGTCCAGCCTTTAATGACGGAGTTGTGCTGAGCGGGGATAGGATTCTAGAAAAGCTTTCTGCTACTATATCCCTTACCTGAGATGAAGAAACCTATAAAGAGAACAGATTTGTTCTGGCTCATAGTTTTGGAGGTTCCAGTAGAACCTTACTTGGCCCAGTTGCTTTTAGACCCGAAACAAGGCAGCACATCATGGCTAGAACAAGTGGAGTGGCAGGCAAAGTTGCTCACCTCATGGCCAAGAGCAAGAGCAAGCGGCCAGCATCCCACAGCGCCTGTGAAGTGCATGCCTCCAATGACCTAAAGACCTCCCGCTTGACCCCACCTTTTAAAGGTTCCACCACCTCTAATAGCACCACGACCTAGGAAACAAGCCCTTAGCAATGGGCCATTTGGGAACATTCCAGATCCAAGCTCTAACAGAAGGAAACTGAGAAGGCTGGCTGAAGACACTATGAAAGGGTGGAGACAGTAGCTACCTACCAACTGGGTGGGAGGATCTCAAATGTTTTTATATACATTGTGATTAGACCTGTCATCTCCAAGTGGAAATATTCATGCATTTTGACCCCAAAGACCATTTCAACTAGTGTTTGGCAGACACACCTGATCCTATGATGTGCTGGTTTAAAGATGAAACTTTCTAGGCCTCAAGGCCAGAAGTCCTAACATCTGCATTTCATGTCCACCCTATTACCCATATGATCTAATCAATTCAGGAGACAGCAATCTAATCGGGCTTTCCCAAGCATCCTCAGTAATAAGAAACAAATCCCTGAGCCTATCCCACCCATTCTGGTCAGAACTTCCAAGGAAACAGCCTGCTAAGATGAATGACCCAGGGGATACTTACCCTCACACAGTATAGATGCCCTGGGTGCACCCTTGGTCTATGATGGAGGAAAGTGAGGGTTCACAGGGCCTGGGGGGGTGACTTTCCTAAGCCTTGACAAGGTGTTAATAGTACAAGTAGGACCAGAACCAAGATCTCCTGACTCACGGGAAACTAGTGGTCTGCATCACCACAGCCATCTAGTTGTGCTTGTAACAGGGAAGTATTTTGACTCTTACTTTCCAGAGGAGCCCAGAGCAGGTAAAGGAATTTTTCCAGGTTTCAACACATGGTGGAACAAAGATTCAAAGCTGGCTCCTGCTGTAGACCCCACCTGCCTCTCCCCACCGCACCCCAATGCAGGCTTTCACTTCCTCTTCTATCATAGGGCCACTCCCACCAGGTGCGGGGGGGGGGGGGCGGATTCAAACTCACCCAAGGGAGCAGATACATTTCTCCTTCCTTATGACTCTAAGAGAAGTAAGAAGGCAGAGTCAGACTGTACTCCTGAGCAAACTCCTGCACAATTCTTTAGTTAACCTATTGCTTCCTCCCAAACCTCTAGAAAGATCCTAACAAGTTCTATTTATTGTTGACCCAGCAAGTACTGATTCACTCTTTTGGGCTCCCACAGCCCTATCATTAGGTCGCCATGGCTGTGATATTATCTGTGGGCACAAAGTGGGGGTTAAAAACTTTCTGCTTGTTACCCAAAAGCTATGATACCATTGCACCATCTTTCACTGGCTGTGCTAAGAGAAAACCACTTCCTCTGTCTCCTGAACTGCTCACATATTCAAAAGTTAATTGACAAAACTCAGTTCTATTTAATTAATTGCCTCTTCAGCTGCTCTGTCTTCCTCTGGTTCCTAATGGGAACGAAAATGCAGAGTCATCTGTGCCTAAAGTAAGGCCCTTTCCTGGATAAGATGCCCCTTACGGTAGGGTCACCACCCCACAGTCACTTCTGACAGCCACCCCCTTAGACACAGTCTGCACACACCTGCTCCCTTCCACCCTGAAATCTGAAACCTTTCGTGTGTCTGAGCCCATTTCTATGGCCAGTAGCCATGACTGAAAGCCATCCAGAAATAGTGTCTGAGTTGCCCTTAACAGCCCTATGTCCATAGTCTTTGCTAACCATGGTACCTTCCATAAATGATTCATAGGAGAAGTCTAAGAGTGTTTCATTTTCTAATAACCGTCTCTCTGTCCACCCATTACACAGGAACTAAGATACAGAAGAATTGTGTATATGTATGAAAGATTATCCCCTGGATGCCCAAAATGACCACTCTGACCTTAACAATATTAATCTCTGGCCCAGTTTTGATGAGTATGTCATAGACATCCTCAGGCCACTGGAACTAAATATACCAGTTCAGTGTATTATTCTGTCTGTATTAAGCTACCTGTATATATGGTTTAATCATGACAGAATATGTAGACATAAATCACAACCTGTATATCCTGGAATTAAAACATTTATGAACTGTCCAAAGGTCATCTAATCCATTCTGCATTTCTGAAGGCATTGCCTAAATCATTCCAGGCAGATTAAGATGTAATCTCTTCATTAAAAAAAAAAACATTTAACCCAGGAAAAAGATGCCAGACCTTTTTCTGTAAGCCATGTTGGTATCTAGCAGGTCCTGGGAAGGTCTTTGCATTGTTCTGATGGATTTCCTCATTTTTCTTTAGTGCAGATGGGAACCAGCCCACCATGTGAATAAAGCTGGTTTACCACCAGTAAATTATGAGACCGTCCTTGTGTTTACACTTCTATTCTTCATCATGGGATCTGTTTATTTAATTGATGGCCTCTGCCTTCTTTAAAGGTTACTCTGGTATTTAGCAGGGCGTTGAGAGAGGCTGAGACATGATAAATTATACTTGCATTTACTCTGCACCATACCACCACCATCATACAGGTATGAACCCCTGCAGTCTAAACTGGATCCATTCTGTGCTGCCTGAATTGCTTACCTCTATGAACAGTCACCAGTGAGCTGCTTATTGACGAGCAAGGATTTAGTCTTGGTTCTAGTGTGGCTTGAATTCTTCAAAACATTCATGCAAGGAGCACTTCAAGGAACCAGAGTTGCACAACCTAGAAGAAAAGACTCAGGGGAACAAAATACTAGGTTCAAGGATCTGATTTGCTTAGAATATCCCTCCTGTTTTGTTTTGCTCTTTGCTACTACAACAAAGCGGCTTAACACAGATTTACTATCTTTCAGTTCTGAAGGTCAGAGGTCCTTAAATCAAGGTATCAACAGGGCTGCATTTCTTTCAAGAGCACCCAAGAAAGAATCCATTTTCTTGCTTTTTATAGGTTATAGGGGCTGCCCACATTCTTTGGCTTGTGGCCCCTTCAATCTCCAAAGCCAGCAATAGTAGGCCAATCCCTTTTCACATCACATCAGTTTGACACTGACTCTTCTGCGCCCCTCTTCTGTCTTTTAAAGACCTTTATGACTACACTGGGCCCTCGTGTGGGATCCAAATTAATCTCACTATTCTACAGTCAGCTAGTTAGAAATCCTGATTCCCTCTGCAGCCTTAATCTCCCTTGCCAGAGTCACATCACATATTCTGAGTATTAGGACATGGACATTTAGAGAAGCTGTGATGACAGCCCCTAACTCTGAGGGTGAGGGCCAGTAGATAGAAGCTGCTCAGAGTCCCATTTCACTCCAGTCCAACAGCTGAGGAAATAAAGAACCTTTCAATAGTCAGCTACCTAGAGGCAGAATTGACTGTTATTGTAGATACTGGAAATTCTTAGAAGTTTCAAGCACAGACCAAAGAGCCACTTCATAAATAAGTGGTTACTACATGCCAAGCACTCTGGTAAGCACTTGTGACTTTTTTCAAATCACTTAGTCTTCCCGAGAGGTCTGCAAAACAGAAGTTACTATTTTAAAGAAGATAAGCATGGTGCTCAGGCCCAGGTGAGAACCCTGCTCTGCCTTATATTAGGTGTAGGCTTCAGGCCCAGGATGGCAAACCTTTTAGGGTTTTCAGCGGTAAAGGACAGCCCGCTGCAGTGCTGGTGCCACAGGGTCACCACTGCTGCTTTAGGCAACACGAGGGCCTCACCAGCCCTCGTGTCCCCATCTTGTGCAAAGGGCAGAATAACGGAACCTGCCTCAAGGGATAGTTATCAGGATGCAATGTGTTAATGACAGCATCTGCCTGGTTGACTAGATATTGTGGGTAATATGCTGAGCAGAGTGTGGCCCATTCTAAAGTTTCTGTACCTCTCACTGCTGCTCAGTGCAGCGGGACATAGCATTGCCTGTCTGCCCAGCACCTCAGGCAGCCATGTTTTTCCTACATGTCCCCAACCCCTTGGCCACGACTGACTGTACAAGATGTGGCCACCTGACTCTAGCCAATTTAACAGATGTTCTCGCCGGTAAATTGGAATCAGGCCCCTGACAAGCATTTGAACTCAAGCTCTGGGGCTCATTTTTCCTAGACCAGGGTGTGGGGGGGCATTCATTATGCACCACATGTACTGAAGAGCACATAAAAATCAGTCTTCAGAGCAAAGGTGAAGCAGTGACCCAGAACCAAGCTGTGAGGAGAGCTAGAGGAACTGGGCAGCTCACCCCACCCTCCTCCCCTCCCTTGCTGAACCCATTCCATTTTCACTCAGGGTGCCCTTGAGACTCCCTGAGTCCTCCTAATATGTCTTTTTGTTTGTGTTTCTGTTTAGTGGCCTTGGGTGGGCACCTACTTACAAGCAAAAGGCTCATAATTGTGACCACAGGTGGTCACAAACATTTACAGATTGTGGGAGCCAAAAGATACCTTGAACCCTGCTTTTCATCTAGCACGGGGACCATGGTGAGAAAAGTCAGGAGGCTTTCCCACGTGTGGAACCACGGCAGAGCCAGGACCACGGCCTAGAACTCTGCCCTCCACCCCCGGTTATCTCCAAATCTGTTTCTTTAGCTGCAGCCCCAAGAGTGTGAGAGCTACGTGCATGGAAGAGGTGCGGAACTGGGGACTGGGAAGGGTCCCAGTGTCTTTGAAAAGAGTGCAAAGGATTTTCCTATCAGGAGACAAAAACAGCCCTCCAAGAGGCTAATTTCAGTGCAGGATCTGGAACTCCTCCAATAGCACCTGGATCTGCCTGAAGGGTACTGGCCAAGAGAGGAGCCAGGCCTCATTTGCATACATGCAAATGAGGCCTTCCACAGCTGTCCAGAAGCCACCTCTGCTTAGAACACTCAGCTCAGCAGGCTGGGACCTGCTTTCTTCTCTCTTACTCAGCCTTGGAAAAGAGTCAGGTTTTCAAAGCTTCACACCAAGCTAACCAGGACAAAGACATCCCGGCCCACTAGGCTGAACAAAGGGCTTACACCTTCAGAGCAAGACAGGGCTCCGTTCCTGACCCTAATGCAGTCTCTCTGCTGGGCAGAAGCAGAGGCCAGATGCCTGATCCAAGCTTCTATCTGGGGCTCTAGGGAGGATTTCTCCATGCTGGGCTGGCAAGACAGCTGGACTCCTTTCCGTGGGTTCTTCTCGGCTCAATTCCCCAGCCTCACAAAACACCCAGGCTCGTTCCTAAGGTCTTCAGTCTCCTGGCTGCTCCAGTTCTGGTTTGAAGGAAAAGACCAAACAATTGGTCTGAGAGTTGGAAGGCCTGAATTTTCCTAAGTCTCAACCTCAGTTTTTCCTCCTATAAAATTCTGGGGAGCCAGGCAGGAAGACTGGAATTCATGTTTTAGTCAAAGGACTCTTCCACCAACAAAATCTTAGCTGGAATGGCAGTCAGTAGAAGCGGTGCTGCTCTGGTTGAAACAGTACTGGGATAGGCATCAGTGAGCCCCTCAGGCCTCCACCCCTTATCCTTAGAGGACGTTTGAAAGTCACTGGGTCACTGGACCCGCAGGGCCCTTCCCGCAGCCAGAGTCTGATTTCACAGCCAGGAGTTGCCTCCTGACAAGAGCAGGGAGGGAACTGAGGGCGCGGGAGGGGCTAGTAAGATTTTTCAAGGTAAGTCCAAGACCAGTTTCCATCCTGGGTCTAATGCGCTGAGCCCTCAATTCATACTCCTGGAATTACCCTCAAGAAAATCTCAGTGAAGGCTGTCAGCTTCATCCACTCTTGTCCTGGCCCCAGGGTTGTGGGAAGATGTCCTGCGGCTAAAGCTCCCCTCTGAGAGCAGGGAAGGAGGGCTCGCCCTGCCCACCTGTGTGCCCTCGTGCTCTCTCTGTCTCTCTGTCTCTCTGTCTCTCTCTCTCTCTCTCTCTTTCTCTCTCTCTCTCTCTCTCTCCTCCCTCTCTCTCTCCTCCCTCTCTCTCCTCCCTCTCTGCATACACAGAGTCAGCTCCTTACTGCCATCAACCCCCCACCCCACTCCCAGTCCAGGCCAGTCCAACCCTGGGAAAGCACCTGAACAATACCTGGAGAGAGGGATCAGGTGTCCCGGTGAGGACTGGCCCCAGCCAAACACACAGATAGTTAATCCCCAGGCAGGTCTGGGCTTTGCTTCTTCCCTGCTGCTCTCCCTCTGTCCTCTGTTTCCGGCCCTGGGCCACTCCCAGCACCTGTGCCCTCCTCACACAGTGCTCTTCTGCTTTGTCCTGGATAGCAATTCACTAGCTGTGGAACTAGTAACCTACTCTCCCTCTCCAGGCCTCAGCTTCCTCATCTGGAACATTAAGGGTTGTACTGGCAAGGGTTGTGTAGATTTTGAGATGCCACAGACCGACCCTCTAGAGGAAGCTAAGTGCACGCACGTGTGCACGCACACACACACACACACACAATTTTACAGACAAGTTCAAGGACCTCAAAGCCTGTCTGAGGACCGCAGAACTGCAGTCCAGAGGCGAGACCGACTTGCCAGCCGCTCCGGCCCTCCAACCTCCCAGACCCCCCTTCCTCCTCCCCACCACTAGCAGAGAGGACCCGCTCCCTGCACAGCTTCCCTGGTCTTGTCTCCAACACTCCCCAGGCCTGCTGCAACTCGTGAGAGAGCAGAGGAAGGAAGGAGAGAAAAGAATGGGCACCCGTTCCTCAGGAGACGGGTGGCAAGAAAAAAGGCTGCGACCTCCAGCTCCTCCCACTGGCACTCAGCCTGGTCAGGAGGGTACGATCTCTAGAACACCTACCGCACAGCCTTGGCACCCGGCCTGCCGTGGCCAGGCAGCTCCAGCCTCCCAGAGTCATCCGTGGACAGCAGGGTCCAAGGGACTGGGCCCTGGCCTGAGAGCCAGGCACTTCCGCTGACCCTGCCTCGCCGCCAGCCCTCTCAGCCCAACACGCTGTACTCCCTCGCTGCCTCTCCACTGCGTCCAGCCAACAGCTCACTCAAGCCTCTCTCAAGCCTCAGCCCCAGGCATTTGAGCCTCAACCTCCAGAACCTCCCTGCTCAAGGACCAGCCTGGGCTTCCAGCCACACTTTCCTGTCTCTGCACATGCAGCCAGGGTCACCTCCTCCTCCTCCCATCACCTCATGTCTGCTTCCATCCGGGGCCTTTCCAGCTCTCTCCAGCTGAAGCCCTCGCTCTGCTGAATGCTCCCAGCATGGGGTGTGACTGTTCTGTGGCCTTTGGTGCATTCTCCTCAACTTCCATGGGCGAACTTGGGAGACCATGGTGCTATTCAGTGGGAGGCTCTTGTGTGACCGGTACAGGCCAAGAACTTTGCTTTCCTGCCTGGCCTCATCATATCTCCCTACAAGCATAAGATAGAAGACAGGTGTCATTCTCTCCATGAAGAAGTAAGAAAGAGGCAAAGCCACTTTTCCCTGACTCCCAAGCCCATGAGCTTCCCTCTGCCCCATTTCACCAGGTAAGGGAGAGCAGCACATCGTTCATCTTAGAATCGGGCTACTGCCACATGTCACTAAGCGGTGGGGGACAGGTGCTGGGAGGAGGACGAGAGAGGAAACGCAGTTACCCAGGGGCTACACCTGTGCGGCTGTTCCATCTTCACTGCAAGTGTAAAAGTAGGTATCATCAACCCCCTCTCTATCACATGACTGTAGGACATGTCCTCCACCAACCATTCAGCCTGTGAGTGGCATGGACTCTTTCTTCCAAATGTCCTCAGACCCCAAAGATAGGGTGGTCTCATCAGGTACCCTGAATTCCCTGGTACCTTCTTCCAGTGAGCAAAAGGATCCCCAAGTGTTAGAGTCCAGTGATTTTTGTAACTGAAAGTATTTTTTTTACTAACTTCCATTATGTAATTAGAAATGTATTCCCAAAGGCAATAATTTTGGCCTCAAGACATAATTAAAAGCATACAGAAGCACAGTGTATATTTTTAAATGGCACAACTAGAGGAAAGCTAATGATTTTATAACACAACTAAGAGATCACCCCAGGAGCTGCATTCTGCTCTTCTCTAAAGTTGGACTCAGCTGGAGAAAGGCAGACCTTGATTCTTACCTAGACCTGTAAAATCAAAGGGTAGTTGTAAACCACCAGTTTTAAACCCTGTACTTTTAGGTGCTCTTGATAAATAGCTTTTGCCCGGGGTTGCCTGTTTAGGGGCTAAGCTAATAATGTATTTTTTCAGGGTCCTTTATGAGTTCTTTAAGGAGAAAGCTGGTCTTTCTGCCCCCATAGAAATATGGAGATCATTTTCATAATTTATTATTTCTTTAAGTGCATAGTAGATTTCCTTTAAGAGGAACCTAGGGTGGCCTGCTTACAATAGATCCTGTTTAATAATGCAGAGGGACTTGAAGGGTTTGGGTTTTAAGTGGGCTATAGTAGCCCAGCAAAGAGATATGGGTCAAGGCCAACTGCCCATTCTCTTCCCAGCCAACAGAGCTGCCTGCCCTACAGGGGCCGGGGAGGAGCGAAGCTGCTGGCCGAAGCTGCCGACTGAGCCGGGACTGGGCCGCAGAGGGAGGGGGCTGTGCCTGTGAGGTCTTAGTGCTGTTTCTCACCCTGTTTTGATTTCCTCTGATTCATTCATTCATTCACTACTCTGTCACTTGTGCAAGTATGCATGTATCTATCGGTCCCCTTCTTGGACATTTACCATGTAGTCAGGACTCCACAAAGAACCAGACACAGCCTGTGCCCTCAAAGCACTTGGTTTGATGGGCAAAGCTGGCGAGATGCTGAACAAAGGCTCCCAGGGGTGCAGAGCAAACATGGCCGGGCTGTGCGGAGAGGAGCAAGCTAGAAGAGACCCCACAGCAGAGGGGCCTGAGGCAAGCTCTGAATGTTCGCAGGGAGAGAGGGTGTGTGTGTGTGTGCGTGTGTGTGCGTGTGTGTGCGTGTGTGTGCGTGTGTGCGTGTGCGTGTGCGCATGTGTGTGTGTGTGTGTGTGCGCGTGTGTGTGCGCGCACGCTAACTGGAGCTTGGTCATCTGGGTGGTGAGAACACAATATAAAACATGGACAAAACAGGAAATGAACACTGGAGTGGCTCCTTTTGGGGACCGAGGACTGGAAGAAACCTGGTGCACAGGAGCCAAAGGAACAGTTAGGGAGCTGCGGAAAGCTGAAGGGCGCAGCTTTCAGGGGATGCACAGAGGGCTGGGAGGGGCGCATAGGTTTCTGCTGGACAGGACCCAAGCCATGCATCAGACAAAATGGCAGAGAGCTGCTGGAAGACCTCGGGCATATTTCTCACAGGTGAAAGACTCTGAAAGTCCCTGACATCAGCTCACAGCTGCAGAACAGGGACCTCTGTACGGTCACAGGGCGGCCGGGCCAGTTTGCCCTAGATCTGTGCCCAGGAACAGGTCCCAGGCCAGTTTTGCCCCAGGAGAAGGGTCTTTGCTCACATCCCTCCCTCCACTTGGAAAGCCTGAATCACTGCCGTCAAAGCCCTGCACGGCTTCATGTCTCTGCCAGTGTGCCTGGTCACAAAGCCCTTCTGTAGGTGGTCTGCCCTCCTGCGTGCCCACGGGATCTATATCTGCCATTCCGTCCTGAATTAAAAGTCACCCGTGGACTTCGCTATTCCCTTCAACTGTTCCACTGTTTCCACTGGGAGATTCTCAGGTTGATACCAAGCTGTGTGTATCATCTGAGTCAGCAGTCATGAAACATAGTCATGCCCATCAAGAGTGGCTTGGAAGACCCCTCTGAAAATCTCTGTGTACGCAAAGGATCCTGGGGTTTGAAAGAAGTAAGGAAGAAAGACAACCAAGGCTCCAGAAGCTGGTCAGACTTCCCTGCACTCTCCTACCCCCAGGGAGACTCTGGAATTATGTTTTGCCTCTCTGTTTTGGGTTGAGCCTGTGTTTAGTCCCTGGAGGGGTAGCCATTATTTCTCTCAAGGTTTCAAAGGGGCTCAAGAGCATCTCATATTTCTCTGTTTGGCAAATAGTCAGTCCCCTGCCTTCCTTCTCCAGAATTAGGAATCCCAGAAATTAAAGCCAGAGGGACTCAGGTTTCTTTCTGAGAAGAAGCTGCCGCAGAAGATGCCAGCCGAGCCCGGGAAATCCTGCCAGGTGGGGACACACAGGGTCTTGGGATTTCTGGGAGGCAGACCCTGGATGCAGTGTTCCAGTACTGCAGGGGCAGGCTCGGGTTCCCAGCCCACGGCAGAGAACCCTTGTTTCAAATCTGCATCTCAGCCAGCAAGGACCTGCAGCAGCCATTATGCTCTCTGCAGTGGGCGCGTTTCCCTTTGGGTGGGGAGAGAGTGAGAGCGGCAGCTTTTCATGCTAGAGAAGGGGTGGGAAGGAGCAGGTCCCAGCTGAGGGAAGCAGGCCTAGCCCAGATGCCAGCAGACAGGCAGCGGGAGCAGCAGGAGGCATGGGAAGGAGCCAGGCTTCTGAGCAGAGGCTTGGGGATGGTAGGCGGCTGCTTACAGGAAGGGCAGAGCTGACACCTGAATCTTGGCTTGCTTCCCCCTAGAGAACACTTTAATGAGGTTCGCAGCTGTAATATCACGGAGTGAGCATTAACAATGCTAATTACCTAAAGTTTAGCCCGAATAGTCTCAGCCAACCCGCCTTGGGGACACACTTTTGTTCTGGCCCTGCTAGGCTGAGGCTTATGCTGATGCTGTGACAGCAGAGAACTGGGGTGTCAGGGGGGGAGTGAGTCTGCAAGTTGGCGGGACCTGCCAGGAGGGGACCAAATGAGACCTCCTGGTGATGAATCAGTGCCCCTTCTCTCTGCCTACGAGAGAGCCCCTACCTGGTGGAGGCCAGGTCTCTTGGACAGAGCTGGGAACAGACTGAGTCCATTTGTCTGGTCCGCTCACACCTGGAGAAAATCAAGTCTCCTCCTCCCACTGTTTTCAGTGGCCTCAGGGGACTCCCTGTGCCCTGCCTACCATCCTGCCCCAAAGCGACAGAGCCATCCATAGTAAGAAGCTGTGCTGCCAGTGACAAGAGTTGAAGGGTGGAGCTCAGAAACAGTCCTTCCTGCCCTGTCCCTAGGACTTCTGGGCACCCTGAAATCCACCTCAGAACTCTAGGCCTCTACAGAATCCACCTGGAAGATCACTGCTCTGAGACAGCCTAAGCCTCTGGCGCGCTCATGTCCCATGCCATCCCAAGGCACTGGATGGAGACAGGCTTTGTTGGGTGGGGTGCTCCAGACGGTCCCTGACTTGGGCGGGCTCAGGGACTGAAGGACAGTCGTGGTCATTTGTGTGCATGTTGTGTACCTCGGTCCACTTTGCTCCTTGCCCAAACCTGCCTAAATCTAGCAGCCCTAGATTTACTGGACCTCATCCCTGTATCTATGAAAATCAAAAGTCACCCAGCTAGATGCTATAAAACCTAGAACTTCTGCTTCGTGTGCAGCAAACTGTCTGCTAACCCAAGGAGAAAGAACTGTTATACCCCTTCATGTACTTACCATGGGCATCTCACGTTAACCAATGTCTCTGGTGCCTTTCGTCTGCCCTCCCTAACTCATCACCATTCTGTGCTTTGCCCCTCCCCAAGGACAGCGCACAGAAAATCCGTTCTGCTCTATGTCTGACTGACTGTCCTTTGGCTCCCTCCAGGTTTTGCCCTTCCTCTCCCATCCTGCCAGCTTCTCCAGGTGACAGCAGTTTCTGGCCTGTGAGTGACTTTTCTAGGACCAGCAGACCAAAGCCCTTTCTCAGCAGCTAGTGAAATGAGGCTGTAGTGGATTGATCACTGGTGGTCAACTTATAACCCGTAGCCGAACTGAGTAAGCGTGGTGCCGGGTGTGGGAGGCCCGCCTGGGGACTGCTGCCAGCAGCATAAGAGGCAGAACTGGAGAAGGAAAAGTGAAAAGTTAAGGCTGTTGGGCGTGGACAAAGGCTGCTGGAGCTGGTGGAAGCTGTTGGCTGTTCTGAAGGAACTCGTCATTTGCGGTCTTTCCTCATGAAATTGGCTGTTTTCATCCTCCGAGGAGCTCGGGACCTCGTTGGCACTGAGCATGGCCTTGGTTCACTTTGGGAGAGCTCTGATCCTGTTTGAGCATTGCTTTCTGGCTCCGGAGGGGAAGACGGACCAGCACTGCTGGTCTCCAGGAGAAGCTTGCTGCGTTGGCTTCCCTGATGGGAACTCGGCCATATTGATCATCAGAGGAGCTCAGGACCTCACTGTTGCTAAGGATGGCTGTGGTACCTTTCAAGGGAGCTCTGGTTCTTCTGAGCATCGCTTCCCAGCTCCAGTGCAGATCCCTCAGCCTGCCAGCACAGATCCTTCATCCCGCTGGCACAGACTTTTGAGGTTCCACCACTGACCTTTGGGCCTTCCCAGCACAGATCCGTGGAACAGGCCTGCATGAGACATTGTCGTGGGCCGTGGGCCTCCAGTTGGATTTGTGGGAGGCACTGTTATGAGCTCTAGGTCTTCAGCTGGACTCGTGCAGGACATTGTCACGGGATCCAGGCCCTCAGCTGGATTCCTCTGTCTTGGTGTGTGGACAGATTTCCTGCACTCTTTTGTATATTGTTCTTTGGGTGACTTATAAATAATCATGTAAAGTATGTGTCCTGTATTATATATTGTTTACCTTGCATAATAACCCCAAACCAACACAGAGGCTATCTTCGGTCATTCGAACCACTGTAACAAAATACCTTAAACCGGGTTAGAAACTGTGGGAATTTGTTTCCCACAGTTCTGAAGGCTGGGAAGCCCAAGATCAGGATGCCAGCACACTCCACGTCTAGTGAGGGCCCTTTCCTCACAGTCGTTACCATCACACTTATACCTCAAGGGTGGAAGGCACGAGAAGCCTCTCCTGGGCCTCCTTTACAAGGGCACTTGGCCTATTTGTGAGGGTGCTGCCTCCGTGAGCTGATCACTTCCCAAAGATCCCACCTCCTGATACCAGGGCTAGGAAAGGGGACTTCAGCACAAGGTTTCAGGAGGGACGGAACATTCAGATCACAGTGGCCTGGGATGCAAAGCTGCAGCCCCTGGGGTTAGAACAGAAGCACATACAGTCCTCTATGCAAACGCAGGCCTGCGCTGTAGGTGTGCGTGTCCTCTTTTCGTGCCTGGACTTCGTTATGAGCTCACAGTCCTCACAGTACTAGAATCAGCAGTTCTGCACTGCAAGCCCAGCTGTCACCCGAGGCCACTGTGGGTGAAGGGCTGACCGTTTTCCTCTGGCCCCTGGATGCGGCCATCACTCCCTCTGCAGGGAAGGTTCAGCAGCCTGCTCGATGGCCCAGGTCTGCAGCAATAATCAATGGCTCCGCTGCTGAAATAACAGGCCACCTCATGCTGACAACAGCAAGCCTGAAGGCCAGGAGCGACTCCTTGAGGAGCAGGGAGCACACACTCTGTGGAGGAGCCACAGCTGGCATGGTATCCGCCACTGCTGTGCCCCTGTGCCCTACTGGAACACACAGGTGGATTCCCACTGGCAGCATGCTGAGACCCGGCCTGCCACTCTCCTGACCACCTCCACCCCTGGCCCATTGTGTCCGCTATCTGGTGCCTGCCTCCTGGAAAGACTGTAAGCCCCTGAGGGAGGAGGCTTTGTCTTCCCTCCTGTGTCCCCAGTGCCTAGCTCATGGAGGAAGCTTTGTTTATTTGTTTATCTTTAATTTAGTTTTGGAAAACTAACTCTTCACTTGTAGCCAAGGGAAAGCAATCTCCATGTGGACCAGGAGTCCTGACCCCAGAAGCTGTTCCTCTAAGGTTGTTGTGAAGCTGATTCTGGAGACTCTCGGGGCAGGTGCAGCTTCTGTGCAGCCTCAGGCTTGCCGAGCGCAGCCATCTTGTTGCCTTTATGGAAGGAGCTTCAGCCCTGAGGGGAAGGGAGGAAGGGGAGGAGGGAGGAGGAGGAGGGGGCTGACTTCTAGAGGGCGGGGCCCGAGGCCTCCCTGCCCTCCGTGTTCCCCATACCCACCATGATCATCTCCGAGTCTCTGACCTTCCCTCCGCCTGAAATTCCAGCCAGCTAGCTTTGGAAAGCCCTGTGACCTTCACAGAGGGGTCTGATGCACGTAAGCTGCTACGCTGCTGCCAGGTTCAGCTCTCGGGTGAGGCCTGAAGTTGTGATGCCTGCTGTGCCCATGAAAGCTGCTAGGGTGGTTTCCCTGGAGCCCAGTGTATGATGGGCTCAGAGCCCCATCACCATGGAGCTCCTGGAGTCTTCTTACGAGGACCAGGTGCTTCTCCAGCATCTGGTGCACGTGCATGTGTTCACACACCTGCGCACACCCATAACACATTCCCACTCTACGCCCCCACGTGAAAGGGCTCCCACCCTGCACAATGCACACATGTGCAACTGATCTTGTACAGTTGGGGGAAAAATAACTCAGAGTTCCCAGGAGTTTTTAAAGCCTTTTATTTGTTCACACATTCTCTAAATTGCAGACAAAAGATTTGCTACGTGGGTAATCACACTGCTAACCAATCACAGAACAAGATACTAACCACAGCAAGGAAGAGATGGGGGCTTGTGACTCAGTCTTTATGAATGTGGAAGGGTCCCACTAAGAGACCAGGATATCCAGGGGTTCCAAAGGTAACAGCTGCCAGATGCCCACATCGATCAGCATCTCATCAGCTTGCAGTGTTTACCTCTCCAAGGCCCCCCTCCCAGAATCCAGTGAGGACAGGAGGAAGGGCAGGGAGAGGAGGGCCCAGTTCATGCACAGCGCTTCTGCCAGCCTTCTGAATGTGGAGCAGTTGCCTCTCCCTCCAGACAAGTCCTAGGGTCAGCAAGCGGGATCCAGACGTGAGCCATTTCCAGCCTGTAGATTCTCCTGGAGACATGCATAATACCCCAGCACGTCCCCTTCAGATGGTGGGAGATGTGGCACAGACACGTGTCCAATACTGAAACATCAAGAGATCTTGACACATTCCTTATACTGGGCAGAAACATCACAGCAATTTCCACAGTAGGAGCCACAAAAAGAGCAGGAATTGACACCTGGGAGAAATGAGCATTCCTAGAGGACAGAGGACCAGAGCACACGTACACACCTAGAGACTGAGTCTACGGTCACATCACACCTGAAAGAAGAGTGGGGCCAGCACAGTGGGGGACGGGCACACTGTTTGCTTGTTGCTGCGGTTGCTTTTTAGAGAAGGCAGAGGAAGTCAAATGGAAATACCGTCCTTGGGCCATTACACACAACTTCCCCGATCTGCAGCCCTTTTCTCTAACCTCATGAAAGCTGTATTGGTCTCAGTGTTGCACATTGAGGACAAGCAGCTCAAGGCAAAAACTGTCGTTGTTCAGTCAGCAAGAGGCAATGTGGTGTTGGGTACAGAGGTCCATTGGGGTCAATGTTCAGCAGCATGAAAGAAAGCCCCTCGTTCATAGACATTTCTAGTGCCACAGGCCAGCTCTCTTGGTCATTCTTTTATGACTGAGTTTCAAAGGAGTTGGAGCAGGGGGTAAAAGGCAAGAAGCACATAAAGATGATGGCCATAAAATACTGGAACAGCTCCTTTTCTTGTGCCCACACGTTAAGACATGGGCTTCATATCTATAGGCCGAGACATATCATAGAGACCAGTGACTGAAGCTCATCAGAGTACGTAAGACCCTTTTCTAAATGCAGCCCAGAGCCTCCAAGGGCAGTAAGTTCCTAAGACTGTGAGACAAACAGGGGAGATTCACCAGCCAAGACAGAGAATGGAAAATAACATCTTTCCCCAGTGCCTCACTCCTGACCCAAGCCAAGGCTCTCTTGCCCTGCATGGAGCCTGCACAGACCCACGCTTCCTCATAGGACAGTGAGACAGTCACCTGCCGCTACCCTGCTACCCGAGGAGCCTCTCGCTTAATCCCACCCAGAGGAGCCCTGGTTCCCAAGCAAGGGCAGCCTTTGCCGAAGCCATCGCACCAGCCTCTCCCTGCAAAGGCAGAAGGACTTAGGCCGCTAGAAGAGGAAACCAGTTTCTTTGGGCTTCCTGGTGAAGATGCTCCACGTCTTGGCCATCAAAAGGAGACAGTTACAGAAACTGAGCTTTAATATTTGGAAGGGGAGCAAAGTGGGCTGAGGACTTGGTTCCGGCTCTTTCTCAAATCAGCTGTGACATGGACAGGCGTGCTGGTTGTTCCTCACATCTCCACATCTTGAAGGTCCAGCAGGCAAGCTTCAGGCTGGGAAGGGGTCTGACCGTGCATGCAAATGGAGGAGGTGAGGGGACCCTAAGAGGCCTGCCCAGTGGCTTCTCAGGCTTCCAACTCCACCCCTCACAGAGCTGAGGGCCTGATGGCTCAAGATCCCCTGCCAGCTGCTTGGGACAGTGCCACCAAGAGAATCCAAGTCAGGTGGCCTTCCTCTCTCCTCTCCACCAGCACTAAAGATGGGGTAAACCTCCATTCATAGGCAACTTTGTTCTAAAGAATCTTCCCCACGTCTTTCCAATGCATGGGTGGGCTAAAGCCCAGGAGACATTTTCAGCTCTCAAGCACTTTAAAACCAGACTCACAGCCAAGCACTGAATCCTCTCCACAGAGGTCACCAAAAGCTCCCTAGCTCAGAGTCATGGGCCCAGAAGAGCCTCCTGAAGGCAGCTTTAGACCAGCCCTGAGCTGACCTCTCCACACAGGAAGACACATGCCTTCCCCAAGCCAGGCATTTCACTTGCAAGCTACCCTGGTGTCGCTTCTTCAGGGAGTAGCTGAAAGCCAAAACCTGCCTCTGACATGCAGAGAAAGGGAGAGATGGAACAAATGGCTGATTCCTGACGCTGTCAACACAACTGGCAGTCAAATGAAGCACGAAGCTAGGATCGGAAGAGGCCCTGACCAAAGGCAGGCAGAGAAGTTTACTGAAAACACCTCTGACATGTGGGTTCACACACATACACACACACACACACACACACACACACACACACACACCATCCATGTGGGTACAGGCTCCTGGATGCTGAGCTTACCTTGCCGGGGTCCCTGTGAGAGTCCATCTAACCCACGTACTAGGCTTCCGCCCCACCCCACCCTGATTCTCCATCAGGGCCCAGACAAGACTGTCACGTGGGTCATTCTCTACCACCGGTCAGGCCCTGCTGGTTGCACTGCTCCACCCTCCACCTCAGGAACTGGAGCGCAGCATTCAGAGACAGCCTCAGATTCCCTGGTGCTCAGCACAGTCGGACTAGGCGTCATGTCGCTACCTCTCAGGTGAACGATGTGCCTCTTCCAAGGGCAGCCAGTGTGTGGAGAAACATAAAAGCAGGCAGGCTGGGGACACCCGAGTTCTTCTCCCCAGGCTCCAGAGAATGGAAATAACCAGATGTTCTCACCTGCTAGTCTTCCACTGATGAATATGCATCAAAATGAGACCCAGATGTGCACCTGCACCTTCCCATGAGGCGTGATACTGGACAAACGACCAGGGTTCTGAAGGAGAATTTACTTTTACAGCTGAAAAGCAACCTGTAGGCTGAGCCTGCCTGTGGTTTCATCTCCAGCCCCTGTAGTACCTAGAGCATCGACTGCACAGTCAAGGGCCTGCCAAGTGTTTTAACCAGTATCAGTCTCTGCAGCGATTGCTTTGGCAAGCAAGAGATACGCCCATTTGCTTCCAGAGAAAGCACACTCTTCCAGAGAGTGGACACACAGCACAGAACTGGTGGGCCGCTATGACGGATACCTTTTCCTGCCAGAGGAGCTCGAATGTTTCATCAGAACTCATCATTCCTTGCCCAAGCATGACCTGCCCGCCTCCCCAAGTGCCACGCGGACAGGGCACACTGGTTACCGGGAACTCCCTGCCTGCGTCCCCCACCTGCTCCCCGCCTCCTCCGCTGTCAGATGAATGTTCCGTTTTCATGCACTGGCTCACACATTATCCGGTGATGTGTCCTTTGCTTTTTTGTAGTCCCTAACTTAGATTTCTTCAACTGCATGTTGAAAAGGTGCACAGCGACCATTTCTCCTTGGGTTATGCTGTTTTGTTCCACCACCACCCTGCTCCTCAGCATCCTGCGTGGCAGGAGGGAAGGAAGAGAAAGGTACAGGGAGGGGAAGCGCAGGAGAAGATGCACACAAAGGTCTCAGTGGGCAATAAGCATGAAACGCAGGGGAAAGTCAACAAAAACCCTAAGCCCTCTGCTAACCATATCCTTTGCGTCCCTTGGATAGCAGAATTGAGGCTTGTTTTTACAAGTCCTCAGTTTTACTAAGCATCTCTCCCGAAGTGGCAGAGGTGAGCTAGAGACGGATGGACAGAGGCGGTGGGACCAGTAGCTTCCTAAGCACAAAGGCCCCTTTACGACAACGACCCCTGTGGCCATCCAAGGGTTGGAGCTTGAGCTTCTGGGCTGCTGAAGACTGCATGGACGGATGGGTCTTGTGGGGCACCACGTGGATCTCCCACCCCGGGCAACACCAACAGTTCCCTGGAATTCATGGAGCAGGGTGTGTGTGTGTGTGTGTGTGTGTGTGTGTGTGTGTGTACACACATCTCTGTTCCCGTGGATATTAATATTCACACAGAGAGTTGAGCCAAGGAGATGCAGCAAGTGTAAATTTAACCCAGGGATTATAAGGTTGTGTTGTTGAGGGATTTCGTAGTCCCCAAGGGCTCCCGGCCACCCCCACTTCCTACAGGGACTGCTTCCGGCCCACAGCAGCACTTACTTCCCAGGCGGGGCTGGTGCTGACCTGCACAGCCATCTTGCTTGCTGCCCGGGCTAGAAGGCATTATTAGTAATTACATTTCTGTGCAAGAGGGTGCTGGCTGCCTGCCAGTCCCAGTGCTGCCTTCCTCTGGCCTGCCCTGGAAAATGTCATCCTCAGCACAAACACTGCCTTTTCGTGGTGGGGCCAAAGCGGGGAAACCATGGAATGTCCCTCTTTCAAAGCCTCTGCCCCACAGCCTCCATCTGGCACTGGAGCAAAGAAGAGAGGGAGCTGAGGACAGGGACTCCTGTACCCTCCACCCTGTGACACCCCTCACAGTCTCAGGGCACTGGGGATCACCCCTGTCTTATGCAGCTGAGGGGTCACAGCCTGCGTTTGCTCAGAACCCAGAGGGGCTGTTTCTCAGTCTTTCTCCTCACACAGAAACTTCCCTGCTCCTGGGAAACTCACTTGATGTGGCACTGGCTGGCAGGGACCCCAGCACCACTGCTGCCAGGGCTTCCTGCGGGTTCTGCCCCTGAGTCTTTCTTCACAGCCTGGCTAGAAGCAGAGCAAGGGAGCCCGCAGCCAAGCCTCCCGGGAGCAGCTGTTGAGGTGCTCAGAGGAGCCCCCTCCCTCTGCAGAGGGTCTCTGCTCACCCTCCCACGTCCAGGGGCCGAAACACTGGTATTTACATCCTCCTCTCGCCTCCTCCCTCGCAAAGCAAGTTCCCCACCTGTCTCTCACAGAGGCCAGAGGCTCTCCAGTCTCCTTAGAACAGGATTCCCAGCACTCAGAGATCCTCAGCTAGCTGCCCCGAAGGCCCTGAACCAACCCATCCATCCTGCGGTTTCCAAACCAGGGCAGGTAGCTGTGGTGTCTGGCGGAGCATCATAAACATGCTGAAAGCCTGGGCACGCTCAGAAGTAGAGAAGGGGCCTGAATCAGACAACTCCAGACCCACCTTCAGAGGACAGATAAATCAGAACCAAGAACAGTCAGGGCTGGATGGGGAGACTTGCAACCTGAGGCGAATTAAGATGTCTGCTCCTTCCCACCATCCTCCCCACTCCTCCCCTGGTGTGCTAATGCGCTCAGGCAACTGAAACCAAAGACATCCTTTGTGGGTAGGACCAAGACTCCAGACAGTGTAACACAGTGGGACGTGGGGGGAGTCATGTCACACTGCGAGGTGCAGGGGACAGGACTGACCCTTCTGGGATGCCCTTCCTCCCTCCATACCCAGGCTTGCCGGCCTATCGAAGTACTAAAGTTGCCAGCAACGTGCTACCCCTGAAAAGAGCCAGGCGCGGGCCTCGGGGCATCTTTGGTGGGAGACAGAGTGTGGTCCTGGCCCTGGGGAGCCAACTTCTGCCTTGAGCCGTGACACTGATTCTCTAAGGAGGGACCGAGGGGCCCACCAGGGGTGTCGGAGAGGAAAGGGCAGCACTCTCATGTCAGCACTTCCAAAACAGGCTAGAACCAGCCTGGAGGGGGGTAAGGTGGTCCTCAGGACCTGCCTGGGCCACCAGCCAAGCACACGGGGACTCCAGGAGGAGACCGGCCGCCCCTTTTATCCGAGTCTGGAGCCTGAGGTAGCCAGTAATCTTTCTTCCATAACACAGAAGAGCACAGGTCTCCTAAACTTGCCCCTAAAGGAAAAGTAGTAACAATCATGTTGTTTTTATCCCTTAAAATACCTGGACTTTTTGAGGGGAGGGCTGAAGGGAATCACACTGGATTCAAAGCATGAAGATGGAAATGCACTGGGAGCGAAACTCCCCAGGGTGCCACGAGACCTTCACTGTGAAATGCAGGCTCGCCTGCTATCAGAAACTGGTTATCTTCCCCAGCTCTGCAGGAATCTGGCCTCCCTCCTACTACCCACGGGGGGTCTGAGCCTGAGCCACAGGAAGCAGCTCTCCGCAGCCAGCTCTGCAACCTTCCCTAGGCGCCTGCCTGGCCCCAGGCAGCAACAGAACAGCCGAGCTGTTGGATCGCTGGCACCTGCCTCAGGTGCCATGAGTCAGGCCTGCTGGAGAAGGAACGCTGGAGTATAAATCTCTGAACAGGGGCCTCACTTCTCTTTCCTCACAGAGCTGCCTTCCCTGGATTTACCACAGGCCCCCAAATTAGTGTTCCAAAAATGTCAAGAAGGAAGCAGGATTTCCCGCACCACACCAGGCCCATGCCATCATTACTTTAACCCCTGCAGTCACCCGGCTGCTCAGTGCCTGTGCGCCAGGAGGCTTGGAGAGAGGAAGTCACTTGACCAAGATCAGCCAGTTAGAACAAGGCAGAAGTGAAATCAAGGTAAAAGTGAACGTGACACTGGAAGCGAAAGAATCCTGCCTTCTGTAGAAGGCAGCTTTGCTCTCCAAGCTGGTTAACCTTGTAGAAGAGAGTGTCCGGAGAATTTTCATTCCAAAGCACTCAGCCGCATGGTAAATCCTACTTCCTAAGACAGCCTGTGCAAAGCCAGGTTCCTTGGGCCCAGCCCTGGCCTGGTGGCCCTGACTACAGGCAGCCTGGGCTCTTGAAATGTAAATCCCCTTGAGTCTACAGGGAGATCCCAAGAGGCCATCTAACCTTGGCTGTCACAGGAGAACGCAGATGTGAAGAGTATTTGGAGTCCTGCCCAGATAAGCTCTGCTCTGCGGGGGTTGCTCACATAATATTTTTTAGGATTCCCAGCAGGAACAGGCAGGGCAAGTGTTAGCATCTCCATTTCACAGACGGGCAAAGTGAGGGTCAGGGGTATTAAGGGACTTGCCCAAGGTCACACAGCTACTCAGTGGCAGAGACAACACAGACACCCTGATCCTTCACATGCACCCTATGATTCTATCTTGCTCTCAGGGGTTTAAAGAAAAAGACCAATCTGAAGTTTACCAAAGGCTTCCCTTTAGCAGTGCAGAAGGTGGCGAATGTGACTCCAGATGCTTTCCTCTGCTTGTATAACCCCAGCAATACCATTCCGCAAGCTGCTCTGCTATCCCCACTTTCTGGATGGGGATGCTGAGGCCCACGAAGAAGAAGGAGTTAATTACTTCCCATTCTGCAGGGAGTAATAACACTGAGCGCAGAAGCCTGGAGCTTTTCTGATATGAACGCAGAGCCCAGACCCGCCGCACAATGGCAGGCGAGCTCCAGCACCCTGCCTTGGCTCAGGAGACTCAGTCCACCCTCACTCCGTGAGCTGGGCAGACATGGCAGGGCTGGAGCAGGCACCGTCACCTGCATTGCCATGGGGAACAGATCCGCACATTCTCCACGGGAGGACTGGTCAGGTTGTAAAACCACAATTTTTGATTTCAGATTTGTCTTTTTAACTTTTAAGCCACTGTGGTGTTTGGCAATATGTAGGGATTCTTTTCCTGTAGTTAATTTAAAATGACTCTCCAAACCAATAATCAGCCTTGGAGGAGACCCTGCTTTGGGTTTTGTGGAAGGGCAGTGAGACAGAACAATCATAAAACAAAATGCTCGCCTCCACGGTGAAGGGACCCTCCCAGCCCTACCTTGGGCCTTCGGTATTCAGACCAGCTCACCAACTACCAAAAGGAAGACAACAGCTTACTGAGGAAGATGAAAATGCCATCTGGACAGAGGCCCTTTAAAAGAAATCATTACATATGAGTGTAACTCATTCTGAGGCCATGGGCCCTGCAGGAGAGTGACCCCCATTCTCCTGCCACAGGTCATTCTACAAAGGAGTGGGGGAGAGCCACATGACTTGGCTCAGCGCCAAGCTGCCCTGGGTCCCCTGGCTGAGAGCAATTGGATGGCTCCCGTCGAGTTACAGAGCAACACCACAGCCAGGCAGAAGTGGCCCAACTAGCCCAAGTCTCGAGGGGCTTCCTCAGGAGCCAAACAACTAGAAATAACCCAGGCCTTTGTTGCACGCTGCTGGACTTCAGAGCTGGAGCTGATTTCAGGAAAGCTGAGCATGCGCATGGGTCCCACTCACAGTGACCTGCCCTTTGGGCAAATGATTTTTCTAGAAATATGTCAGCTATTGTGCTGTTGCTGTGATTCAAAGACAGCCCAGGCCACTTCAGCCTGCAGAGCTGCCCTCCAAAACACAGCATTCTCAGAATCTAGGCTCCCCACTTCTTTCTGCTACAAACACTTAAAAAAGAAAAGAATCCAGCTCATGGCGGGGGGCAGAATTAGGAGACAAGAGCAGCCCACAAGCTGAGGGTTCAAAATCATTGCCACCTATCACAAATAATCACATTACCCTAACCATCCATTAAGTAATAATTATCCACCCTCCATCCTAACATTTCCAGTCAGATCTCTGCATAGAGTAGCAAACTCATTTTTGAAAGGAAGAAATTACTTGGGAAGAGGAATTCATAATGTTACATCAATACTGAAGAATTTCTCAAAGCTGTGCTCCCTGTATCCACCATTTGGACAAGCGACTGGGAGTCTTTGCTGACTTGACTGGTGCTTGAGTTCCACCAGGAGAAGGTGAACCAGCCCTGCACACTCAGCTCAGTCAGAGGCAGAGTCTTGAGCATCTTCCTCTGTCCACAGGCTGTGGCTTGTCTCATCTCAAGTGCACCTCAGCTCTGAAGTGTAAGGAACTAGCCCAGTCCCTTGCCAAGTCTCTCCTCATGAGTAACAAACACTGAATGGCTATAGCAGGCCTTAACATTATTTTACCAATACTTCTTCCCATCTCTCAGTCCCTCTCCCTCCCCTATCAAGTGAAAATGCAGTCAATCAAGACCACCCCAGCTGTGGAAGCCACTGTTGAGGTTCTAGAAAGAACTCTTCCTCCTCACAAAGACTTAAGGAACAAGAAGGGGTTTCAAGGCTCCATCCTCAAGATGGCCCCCAGGATCCAAGTCTGGAATTTTCCAGTGGCTTGAATAAGCAACAACTTCACAGCACTTTGTTCCTCTGGTGAAAATCTAGTATGAGGAGCCTAAACTGGGGGTGAAGAGGCTGTGCAAAGATAGATTTTTTTTTTTCTTTTTACAAAACCACCAAATTACACACAAGTGATTGATGAGTGGTCACAAAATGGCTTCCCTTAAAATGGAAACCAGTGAGAACATGGTAGTGCTAGGGCAAAAGTGAGAGGGTTCCACAGGGCTGGGCTTGGAGCTATTCTTCAAAAGTGCAAAATCCTTGTGGTGGAACAAGGAGGTGCTGGCTGAAGTACCGTCTGTGGAGCAGAGGTAAAGTAGATACCTCATCCTCTTGGTTCCACATGTCCATGCCCTTCCGCGAGTATTCATTTTCCTTACAGTTGGTCTGTCTGGAGATGTGAGAGGATGGTTTCATATGGTTTGAACTGGGCTCTAGCTCAGCCTCTCCAGCATCAAGTCACTTTCTGTGACCTGAGGCTCTAGGCCTGGCAGCCAAAGGCTGAGGCCTTCTCTTTGAGCAGCTCCCAGCATAAGTGGCAGCTCCAGCTTCCTATAAGAGACAAGATGGCGTTAGTAGTAGCCCCTCTTCTACTGTTTGAGTCTCAGCTCAGGGGCATTAACTTCTTGTCAACCCTATTTTACTTTGACTTTCACAGTTCAGAGATCAACTGTCAGTCCTGGAGACACACTGGAGTCTTGTTCGTCAGGAAATAAATGCTCAGAGGTCATCAGCTGAGCTATTGTAAATACCCTCACTCCTTGGCCATCCCTCAGTCCCCCAGAATCTCACCCCTCCCCACATCTCAGCCACAAGTCTAAGGAATATTTCCTCGGCCCTCAAGTTGAGATGTCAGCTAGTTGAACCATGCCTCAGTTTCCTCATGTGTAATATGATGACGATTATACCTACCTCATAGGGTCGTGATGATTAAATGAGACAAGACATGAAAAGCCCTTAGTACAAGGCCTGCACCACAGTGAGGGCTCAGTAAGTGATAGGGGTGGTGGTTGATGTTGCTATGGTTGACCTCATCACCATTACCTTCTGGGGGCTCAGCCACGGGGGGCGTTAAGCAGTACATGTGATAGCCACGGTCACAGTCATCACAGAAGAGTAGCTGGTCCTGGCGGAATACAGAGACATGCAGAACATAGGAGAGATTCGATTATTTTGGGCCAATATCTGGCCCCCACTTATTCCTCCAGGCTTATTTCCACAGATCAATTGCCTGGGTGCCACTTTCCCACTCCTATTTGGAGTCCTCAGTGGGCCTTGAGCATGGCTTGTGTTTTGCCTGCACCTGATATTCCCCCTTCTGTTTCCCAACCTTACAAATCCTGTCCTCAGCTTAGGAATCTGCTTACCTCACACCTCCTCCAAGAAGCTTTCCCTGACTACCACTTCACAGCCACACTTAAAAGGGTTCATCCCTCTTCTAAACTCCCATAGCCAACAACTTTGTTACCAAAGATCAGAAAATTAAGTTTATGCATTTCTCCTTCCCCCAGAATAATTGCCTAGTATATGGGACATACTTTAAATATTTGAAATGCTTCATTGGAGTCCCTGGTCTCCCTGTCTACACCTGGTAGTAATATCCATGACCCATCAGGCCCCCTTGAGGGTTTCATGTTGTGAATGGAGAGAAAAAGGCCATCCTTTGACTTCAAAAGCCTCTTCACAAGCTGCAGGCTTGAGCCCAGGTGAGATCAGGAGAGAGGTTGATTCCAGAGGCTGGGAGACCAGTTAGGAGACTCCCAGGTGACAGAGAATGGTGGCCTGACCTAAGGTTGTGACATGGGGGCAAAAGATGGTTCTTATTCCCATTTCAGATTCATTGATTAGACTTAGAGAATGATAAGGAAGAAATCAAGAATGTTTTTACAGGTTGTAGACTAGTCAACAAGTCAAATGACACAGCCATCCATTGAGAGATAAGCAGAAGAATGAACCCATAGAAGAGAGGACAACCTGAGCTGCAGTCAGATCCCACAGACTGACAGATCACCTGGCAGGGATGACATGGAGACAGCCAGAGGTCAGAGAAAGGTCTGGGCCTGAGAGACAGTTTTGGAAGTCATTGATAACTAAATGGCAAATGTAGGTCCTAGGAAAGGAAGCCCAAGGATTATAAGAGCAGATATCTTTGAATTTGTGCTTATAGAGGGGTATTCATGACCCTCTAGGAATGACACACACAACTTTGTATATAGATAGAAATGTACACTTTTCTGATAAGAGTAGATCCATAGCTTTGATTGAATTCTCTGAAAGATCAAGGGCCCAAAAGAGGTTACTGAGGAGAAGATTAAGAACAGATATCTGAGGAACACCAGCTTTAAGAGGCAGGCAGAGAACAGAGACTCAGCTCAGTCCAGGAGGTGGAATAAAAACCAGGCCCTATAGTTTACTACCCAAAGACTGCATCATCACATCAAGGCTCAAGTAAGCTAAATGATGATACGATTTAGGGATAGTGCAAAGAAAAGCAAGCTAAGAAGGGGCCAGAGAACAGAGAGAGGCTTGGCAAAACCAGTATTACAAATATCCTAAAGGTGTTAATAAACTCTAATACAGTACCAACATGAGAACCATAGGAAGGTGGGCACCCTGGATTAGGCTTTTCCAAAGGAAAGCTGGACATCTGAGGGCTTACACTCATTTTTCATGGGTTGATCATGGCCTAGTACCATGTTCTTTCCTTTTCCATGTGTTTGTCTGAGTAATCAACTGCCTGTCAAAAACACCAAGAACTCACAGCTCATGCTAATTCTCATGAAAACACAATTTAAGGAGTTCTTACTCCTGTGTATGCAAGAACTAAGACCCGCCTATGACTATATTTCTAGTAGAATGGAATTTCATTGAGATGTGCAGGAAAATTTTATGATCATGTGCTAGTGCCCAAGCAACCACCTGACCCTAGATTCATCTCCCTAATTCCCCCCCTAAGGCTTTGCCACATTACAACTCTGTACTGATACTGCTTGCAATGTCAAAGGCTAGAATTAACTGTTTGTCGGTAGGGACTAACTAGTTGAATAAACTAATGAAGGACTATGCAGCTGTAAGTGAGAAAGAAAAGACTTTCTGAAATGATAGCACAGAAGTAAAAAGACAAATGGAAAAGGCTATAGAAAAAAATAACCTCTCAGGCCCCCAAAAAAAGATGATCAAAATTAAAGATATTAAAGTAGATGCATTTAAAAAGTAGACAGCCTTAAGACAATGATGGAAACCATAAATGTCCAACATGGGAAAGAAATGGAATCCATGAAACAAATCCAAACAGAAATCCATGGGCTGGAGGTATAGCTCAGTGGTGTAAGTGCTTGCCCGCTAAGCACTAAGGCCCTGAGTTCGATCCCCAGTCCCGGAAAAAAAAAAAAAAAGGAATGCAAACAGAAATCCAAGTGATTAAAACCTCCACTGAAAGTATATGCATAGAATTAAAAGAAGGTGAGGATAGAATATCAGATTTAGAAGACAGGATTGGAACTAGAGGCCATGAAAATCTTAAAAGTAACAAGAGACCATGAAAAGGCAACCCAACAGCTACAAAATGATGATGCAAAGAAGAACATAAGATTGACTGGGGACAATGAGGAAGCTGGACACCGCGCACATGCCATAAAAAACTTCTTTGCAGAAATTATGGCAGAAAACTTCCCAAATGTGGATAAAGAATTTGACATACAAATAAATAAAGCAAAAGAACTCCAAAAGCCAAAACCAAAATAAATATACACAAAGGTATATAATAATCATGATTCTAGAAATTCAGCACAAAAAAGCATAAGAGAAAAGAAACAAATCACCTATAGAGGAAAGCCCATCAGAATCACAGCAGACTTCTCAACACAAACCCTCAAATCAAGGAGAGCTTAGAGTGAGGTATTTTAAGTCCTAAAAAAAAACAACCTTCAACCCAGATTGATATACCCCACAAAATTCTTTCAAAATTGATGGAGAAATAAGATACTTCCATGACAAAGAACACCTGAGGAGATTCATGACCACGAAATCAGCTCTTCAGAATGCTCTGAAAGATATGTTAGAAAGAAAAAATGAAAACCACAAGCACAAGAACACCAATGGAAAGAAACCACCAGGTAGGACAAGCAGTTAACCAGAGGGGAAAGGCAAGGAACCAACAACTACAAAACAGTATGAGAAAGATAGGCCAATACATATCTGCTATAGGGATCAGTGTAAATGGTCTCAATTCACCAATCAAAAGAAACAGACTGACAGAATGGACCAAGAAGCAAGATCCAACAACATGCTGCATTCAAGATATGCATTTAACTCAAAAAGAAATTCATAGACTGAAAGTCAAAGGATGGAAAACAATACTCCATGCCACAGGAACCCAGAAAAAATCAGGGGTAACTATTGTACTTGTAGATTATGTGAACATTAAGCCAAGACTGATCAAAAAAGACAAAGGTCACTACATTCTTGTTAAGGGACTATTCCAAGAAGAAGAGATAACATTCACAAATATATACGCACCAAACACCAGTGCAGCCAATTACACAAAGCAAATACTAACAGACATGAAAAATCAAATAAGCACTAACACAATTGTGATGGGGGGACCATAATGTCCCACTTGTAGATAGATAAACTAGACAGAATTAGATAGATAACTACACAAAAAACTCAACAATGAAATATTAGAACCAAACCAAACTTTTGGACAAATGGATTAAGATGTCTAGAGCGTTCCACCCACAACATCAGAATACACATTTTGCTTAGCTGCCCACAGGACATTCTCCAAAATAGACCATGTATTAGTCCATTGAACATGCTTAAGTAAATGCTTAAGAATTTAAATTATCCCCTGCATATTATCTGACCATAGCGCAATGAAATTGGAAATCAACAGCAAAAGAAACCACAAAAACTACATAAACACATGGAAAGTGAGCAATATCCTCCTAAACAACCAATGGGTTGCAGATGAAATTAAAGAATAATTTAAACAGTATCTATAATTCAATGAAAATGCCAGTACAGCATATCAGAACTTATGGGATGTAACGAAAACAGTCATATGAGGGAAATTTATAGCGGTATATTCTCACATCAGGAAAACAGAATGAGCTCAAATAAACAACTTCATGTTGAACCTCAAACTACTAGAAAAGGAAGAACAAATCAAACCCAAAACTCACATGAGAGAGGAAATTATAAAGAGCAGAACAGAAACTAATACAATTCAGAGTAAGAAAACAATATGAAGAATCAATGAATCAAAGAGTTGGTTCTGTAAAAGATTAAATAAAATCGATAAACCCCTAGCCAAATTTACCAAAAACAGGAAAGAAAAGACCCAAATTCAAGCAATTAGGAATGAAAAGGGTGAAATCACAATGGATCCTGTGGGAATCCAGTCAGCACCTACTTTAAGAACCTATACTCTAATAAAATGGAAAACATACAAGAAATGTACAGATTCCTAGAGACATATGAATTGCCAAAACTGAATCAAGAAGATACAAATATTCTAAATAACATGGTATCAGTCCATGAAATTGAAAACCTACCAACAAAGAAAAGTGCAGACTCTGATGGATTCACCACTGAATTCTACATGAAATTTAGAGAAGATCCAATGCCACTAATGCTCAAACACTTTAATAAAATCAAAAGAGAAGCAATACTTCCAAAATCATTCCTGGAAGCAAGTATTACCCTGATACCAAAATCAGAGAAAGATCCAACCAAAAAGAAAATTACAGGCCAATCTCCCTAATGAATATAGATGCAAAAATCCTTAATAAGATACCAGCAAACAGAATGCAGCAAATCATCAAGAACTTTACACGCCATGATCAAGTAGGATTCATTCTAGGTATGCAGGGATCATTCAGTATACACAAATCAATAAATGTAATACACCAAACTAACAAAGCCAAAGACAAACAGCACATGATCATCTCAACACACGCAGAAAAGCTTTTGACAAAGTCCAGCACCCATTCATGATTAAAAAAAAAAACAAAACCTACAGAAAATTGGAATAGATGGTCTTTATCTCAGTCTGTTAAAGCCATCTATGGGACTTCCGGGAAGATGGCGACCGGGTAGGCAGCAGAGAGAGAACCTCCCAGAGGATTACCACCCAAACAATGAAATATAGCGATATGAAGACAGAAATGAGGACTTCCGGGAAGAAGACGACCAGCCGAGAGAGCGAGTGCGGAGGGAAGAACGGCTTCAGCTCCTGAACCCGACAGAGAACATGCTACTGGGACAAACTGAGCCAAACCGGGCAGCGCTCCGGGATCCCGCTCAGAACCCCACCCCCGCAGCCAGCGCTGCGCGAACTGGAGCAACAGTGACCGGCCGGCGGGATTTCTGAGTCGGGGAAAATCTCCATCCAGGGAAAAACATCTGAATGGCACTCCTGTCTGCACGATCACAGGGTGAGTTCAGTGCGCGCTCTAACTGGTTTTTCCTGAATTGGGAAGAAGCTCAGCCCAGCGAGAGACATCAAAGCAGCTTTAAGGACTGCGGGATCTCCCAGGTGCGAAGACCTACTTAGGCGCCCCAACGGGTTTTGTGAGGGGGGAAGGAGCTCCACCCAGGGAGGAACACCTGAGTGGCCTATCTGCAAGAATCCTGGGGTGGCGAGCTGTATATTCGCCCCGGCCAGGTCTTGGGGTAGGGAGTAGAAGTGGAAATCTCAGCAGACAGCTTAAGGGACATTCTCCCAAAGAGAACCATTGGAGCAGCCTCTGCAGCAGACCTTCGCCTGCTGAACTGCCTGGGGAATTTATAGCTCCACATTTTGAATCTGATACCCAAAAATGGGAAAACAGAGGAACAAAACGCAGTCTCAAAACTCAACCCCACCCAGAACAAGTTTTGAATGTGAAGATACAGGGGAACCAGGAAGCCTCATAACTTCAAGTTATGAAACGATTGCATCCAAAATAAAACAACTCCAACAGGCCATGAAAGAGCTCCAAGCAGAAATAACCCACATACCCGCAATGATTTCTCAGACAAAAAACGAGCTGAAAACAATGATGGAAGAAACGTTCCATTCACACAGACAAGAAATAGACAAAATACTAGAAGAAAATAGGAAACAAATGGAAACGTTACAAGAGCAATTTAGGAATGAATTACCAAGAATGAAACAGGTCCAAAGAGAATGCCAGGATTTGAAAACTAACACTGAAAGCATGCAAAACCGTTTAAATGAAACCGAAGAAAGAATTTCAGAACTTGAAGACAGCATGGCAGCTTATGCGCGTGAAAGGAAGAATCTCATGATATCATCAAAGACACAAGAAAAGTCAATCCAACAGTTGCAAGATGAGGCAAAACGTAACAATATTCGAATTATAGGAGTATGTGAAACAGCAGGAGATCTCACAAATGATATAAAAGGAATATTTGATGAAATAATAGCAGAAAATTTCCCAAACAAAGTAAAAGATACTGAAGTTCAGTTAAGTGAGGCATATAGAACCCCAATGATCCATAATCCAAAGAAAAACACACACAGGCATATAATAATCAAGATCCCAGATATCCAGCAAAAGAACACAATATTAAAAGCTGCCAGAGAAATGAAACAGATCACCTATAAAGGAAAACCCATCAGAATCACAGCAGATTTCTCAACGGAAACCATGAACTCAAGAAGAGCTTGGAGCAAGATACTACAGATTCTAAGACATAACAACTTCCAACCCAGACTGATGTATCCCTCAAAATTATCCCTCAAATTCAATGGAGAAATAAAATATTTCCATGACAAAGAACAACTGAAGAAATTCATGAGTGCCAAACCAGCATTGGAAAAATCACTAAAAGATATTCTAGACAGAGAAAAAAGAGACCACAATCCCAAGAACAGCTATAGAAATAACTCCCTAAACAGAACAAATAATTAAACAGTCAGCAAAAGAAGGAAAACTTCAAATAAATAACATGACTAGAATAAGACAGAAA